>PVHX01005071.1:0-117033 GCA_004024805.1 Geosciurus inauris | reverse complement strand
GGCAAGCTGGGGATCGGTCACTTTGAAATTGGGGGCAGATAAGCAGTGGCGGTCTTCCTTTGATGTGCTAACCTGAGCAGTTAGGCTTTGTCTCCCAGGTGGAAGATTCCGGAGCGGAACCCCCTGGGGCGGGAACTGCCTCAGGCCTTTAGAAAGGGGATGTGAAACTATTTGTTTCCCAGGTGGAAGATTAGGAGAGAAACCCCCTGGGGTAGGAACTGCCTTGTGCTTCTAGAGAGAGGATGTGAAAATTAATTACAAAAGGGCTGTCTTTTACCTTACAAAGTGCTTCTGTTTCTCTTATTGTCTCATCTTCATTTCATCTGAGTTATTTGGGGCCTTACCATTTTTATCATATTATTAAGTAGCCTCCTAACTATTCTTTCCACCTTATAGTTTGGTACTTTCAATTCCAGTGCTTCCTTCTTCCAGAGTGATTTTACTAAAGCACAAAGCTATACTTGCATGTTACAGTCTTTCACTGGTTCCCTGTCACCAACAGCAGAATTTCTCACACCAGAACTGGTACCCAGGATCCTCCATTCTAACTTAAAAACCAGGTATAAAGTTGTTATATTGTATTTTTATATAACTATATCACCCACACATTTGTAAGTTAAATGAAGCAAAACTATAAAATCAATAAATTCAAATGAATACTTACTCATTGTGTCCAATAAGAACATTTTGCTGCATCTAAAGACTCAAAGTGAATCTCATCTTTAAGTGGCATACCGTCCTTACAGAAAGGCCTATCCATATTCCCTTAGTGTCAAGAGATCATCCCTTTCTTTGTTAAACAACTGCAGAAATTTCCTTTATTTGGTGTGTCATGACTTCTGTTTATTTACTTGATTGAACCCAGGAGTGCTATACCACTGAGCTATAGCCACAAACATTTAATTTTTTTATTTTGAGATAGGGTCTTGCTAAGTTGCCTAAGACTGGCTTCAAACTCACAATCCTCCTGCCTCAGGCTTCTGAGTAGCTGGGATTACAGACATGCACCACTATACCCTATTGGTTCATGACTTCATTGAACCTTCACTTGAAAACATCATTTATGTATAGTAGTCCCCATTTCTTTCTCATCCTTTGTCAATGACAAATAGTGCAACAAATGCGAGACAAATGTGTCTAAACCAAATGTGTGAACTGTAATCTTGTAACAACACTCAACTAAAAGTGATCATGCAGATGACCCAGAGTACCCTTTTTTTAAAAAAATCTTCTTTTCCCTTCTTTTCAGTTTTTGTCAGATTGAAAGTAAAAGTTTTCTTCTATAGAAATCTCAAGAGTCTTGAGGATATGTGTACAAATCCCTAAGGGTCCACATAGGCACCTAATAGGACAGATTGGAATCCCTTAGTGAAGAATACAGGGCACTCCATTAACCTCATCTTGCCTATATATTCAGCCTCATCTCTTTGGCCATCCCTCCCATGTGCTCTGTGGTTCTGATATTTGCCCACTTTCTTTATCTGGAATTCCTTCTGCATCATCTCTTATGTGTTTATGTCAACACTCTTCCCAGGCGTCAAGTTCCACTCAGATCCTGTCCTAACCTTTCCAGCTTAGTATTAGTAGCCTTTTCTGTCTCTCCATGTTTCCCTGCCTCTGGTTGTGACACTAGAATTGTCCTTTGTTTAACCTCAGCAGAAACAGCAGTAGTCATTCTGCCTCTTTAGCACATTGCCTAAAATGTGGTTAATGCATATGTGTTGATGAATGAATGCTTTATAAAAACAATGTGTCCAGACAGAATCTATTTAAGTACTTTTAACATAGATGCAGATTTAGTCTCCCCTTATTCTTTAAATCAAAAGGGAAACTACAATATTAATAAGAAAAACTAACTTTCTAAAATCATTAATCCCTATGAGTTCCACCTGTAAAATGGATATCTTCCATTTGTGGAAGGAAAATAACATTAACAGATGTTTGGGAAACAACAGTTTGGGACGTTAAACATAATTTGATTCTTTTGTTTCCTTTTTTCTTGTTCTTTGGCTGTTTTATGTTTACAGAATACTTAGCCATCCTAGCCATAATATTTTTTATTTATTTATTTATTTATTTATTTATTTATTTATTTATTTTTATTGTAGATGGACACAATGTCTTTATTTTATTGCTTTGTATGTGGTGCTGAGGATCGAACTCAGGGCCTCACGCATGCGAGGCAAGCGCTCTACTGCTGAGCTACAATCCCAGCCCCGCCATAATATTTTAAAGACAAGGAAGAAGAAATAAAAATTTACAAGTGAATAAAATGCTTTTTGTTCATACGCTTTTCTCAAAGAAGCATAGTGTGACTAAATAAACATATACCACACTCAGGTTATTAAACATTTGTTCTGAGACCAAAGAATTCGGAATCAAGGCCTCAGGAGGTCATTCATTTGACATAATTATTTTCATTCATTTTGGCATAGGTTATAATGGTGAACAGGCTAGACAAGGTCCCTATTTATGATGAAGGAGACATACAGGAAATAAGTAAATGGAAAAATGAAATTTTCAGGTAGTGATGAGCGCTAGAAGGAAAATTAAACTGGGTGAGGTACTAGAACATGATTGGGAGCCTTGCTTTAACCAGAGTGGTCAGGGAAGGTCTCTTTGAAGAGGGGACTTTTTAACTGATCCTTGAACAGATCTCTGAATGATGAGGAAGAGCTGAGCTACAAAGATCTAAAGTAAGAGTACTGTCCAGGCAAAGGGATGCTTGAGCACAAGGTTCCCAAGGTTTATAATATCAAGCTTAGCTTATTCTGAAATGGTCAAAAGAGCAGTGCAGCTCTTTAATGTGCAAGAGAGAGATAATCTTGAAGTGGTAGGCTGGGACCTAGTCATGTTGGGCTTTCTCTTTCCACTTTTTTTTGTTGGTGCATTATACTTACACATAATTCATGTTGGGCTTTGTAAGGCCATGGTAAGGAGTTTGAATTTTATTCTGTTGTGATGGACAGCCATAGTAGGCTTTGAGGATGGAAGTAATGTGATCTAATTTGTGTTATAATAAGATCTCTGTGGGTATAGTGTGGAGAATGTATTGCAGGCGGGTAATAAGTATTGCAATGATAGTGTTTTGGACTAAAATGATAGCAAGAGAGATGGAAAGAAGTAAACAGATTCAGCATATATTTTGGAAGCAGAGTTAAGAGAACTTAAGATATTAAGAATATTAAGGGGCTGGGGTTGTGGCCCAGTGGCACAGTGCTTGCCTAACACATCTGAGGCCCTGGGTTTGATCCTCAGCACCACATAAAATAAATAAAATAAAGGTATTGTGTCCATCTACAACTAAAAAAAATTTTTTAAAAAGAATATTAAAGATTAGGGTGAAAATAACTGAAATCATAGTAAAGTAGAATGATAATAGTGATCCCCAAATTCCCTGGGACAAATAGGAAACAGGCAGCTACTTATAACGTCAAAAAAACAATGCCCAGATTTTATGAAAAGTATATATTAGCGTTATAGACATTAGCACTAAAGAATGTTAAGATATATTCTGTGGCTAGGACATAACAGAAAAGGAAAATAAAATCAGATATCAGAAGCAAGTGAGAACACAGGATGTGGGACCATGGAAATGTGATGAAAAGTCATTAGAGTGATGGGACATTCTTTTTAAATAGATTCTTGGTACAGTTTTGGAAATGGAATTGAAATGTATGGAGATCATTTAGCAGGTAAGTGTAGGTTTTTAAATAAAATAATTTAGGAAGCAGCTGTCCATCATATTCACAGGTCCCATCCACACTCAAGGACTATATGGGAGGTATATAACAGTGGGAAGCTGAAGGGGCAGAAATCTTGGGTATCATTTTATAATTCTGCTTACCACAGAGTAGTAGTACATAGGCATTGAATTACTGGATTGTAGAGAATATACATCTTCAGTTTTTTTAGATAATGCCATTTTGACTTTTTATGTAACTGTGGCAGGTTTTATATTCCCACTGACAAAATGTAAGACCTCTTAATCATTTCTTCACCTCCTTGCCCACCTGTGTATTGTTAGACTTTCACTTTTTGTTGTTTGTTTGACAGTGCTGGGGATTGGACCCAGAGGCATTGTACCACTGAGATACATCCTTGGCTCTTTTTATTTTTGAAATAGGATATCCCTAAGTTGCCCAGCTGGCCTCAAACTTGCTATCCTCCTTCCTCAGCCTATCAGGTTGTTGGGATTACAGGAATGCAGCCCTGTGCCCAGCTGGACTTCTACATTTTTTCTAATCTAGGCAATGTAAAATTATGCCACATTATGATATTATTATACATTTCCCTCATCATAACTTTTGCCCATTTTCTATTGGGTTGTTTTTCTTTTTGATTTATGGAATGCTTCTGCTTGTTCCTGTGTACTGATCTTTCATCATATATGTTGCAAATATATTCTCCCCATTTTGTGACTTGTTACTATACAGAAGCTTTTAATTTAAATGTAGTAAAATTAATCAGTATTTAGAGTTAGAACTTCTTTTTGGGTCTTGTTTTAGAATTTTTTTTTTTTACCAGGGATTGACCTCAGGGGTACTCAATCACTGAGCCACATCCCCAGCCCTATTTTGTGTTTTATTTAGAGACAGAGTCTCACTGAGTTGCTTAGCCCCTTGCCGTTGCTGAGGCTGGCTTTGAACTCGTGATTCTCCTATCTCAGCCTACCAAAGTCCTGGGACTACAGGTGTGCACCACCATGCCCAGCTGTTTTGAGAAATCTTTAAATTGATGTCATGAAGATGTCTGGTTCCCCTTTTCCTTAAAAGCTCTAAAATTTTACCTTCCTTATTTAAATTTTTAATTGAGGAAAGTATTGATTTGGGGATATGGTATAAATTAGAAATCCATTTATTGTTTTTCATACATGAATAACACCTGTCTCAGAACCATTTGTTAAGTAGTCCCTTGTTTCTTCACAGATCTGCAATGCTATATATGCAATGATATTGTTATATATCATTTACATACATGGTGTATTTGTCCATTTTTTGTTACTATAAAACATACTTGAGTTTGGATACTTTATAAAAAGGTTTATTTAGTTCCCAACTTTAGAGATTAAAAAGCCCAAAATCCCATGGCCCCATCTGTTTGGCCTCTGGTGAAGGCCCATAATAACATGGCGGTGGCATTGGGGTAGAAATGCATATGAGAAGGAGAGACACTATAGTAAAACAGGAAGCCAGTAAGATTCAAAAGCCAGGCTTCCTGTTTTTATAACAGTTTGTTCTTTGGGAACTAACCAGAGTCCTATGAGAACTATATTAATCTCTGCCAAGGGTGGTGCCCCTGTGAACTAATTACCTTCCACTAGGTCCCCTCTCTTAAAAGGTTCCACAGCTTCTCAACACTATCATACTAGGGACCAAACTTCTAGCCCACAGGTCTTTGGTGAACATGCTGAAATCATATTCAAACAATAGCATATAGTCAGGTCTATTTCTATTCTGTTTTTTCCTCCATTGTTCTGTTTTTCTATCCCTGGACCAACATCTAACCACTTAATTACTACAGTGTTAAAACATTTGAGAACTAGTAGAGCAGGTCCTCTACCTTATTCCTCTTCTTCAGGAATGTCTTATTTTTTGCTATTTGCCCTTTCATATATATTTTTGGTTTTTTGTTGCAGTTTTGTTTGTTTTGGGGTGTTATTGTTTTGGCAGTACTGGGATTTAACCCAGGGGTGTTCTACTACTAATCCACATTCTTATTTTTTATTTGAGACAGGGTCTCACTAAGTTGCCCAGGTTGGCCTTGAACTTGTGACCCTCCTGCCTCCACTTCCTGAGTGACTGGGATTATAGCTGTGCGTTAATGTGCCCAGCTTCATACACATTTTTAAATCAGCTTATGTTCCAGGGAAAACCTTGTTTGAATTTTGAATTGGATAACATTAAATCTGTATATCAATTTGGAAAAAACTGACAAATTACTCATATCAAATTATCCTGTCTATGAAGACAATGTATATCTCCATTTATTTAGATCTTCTTTATTGTCTTTCAGTGAAGTTTTACAATATTTTTTAAGGGATTTACACACTTTGCATCTTCTCAAATATATTTTTGTTCAGTGTTATAACTGGTATATTTTTTACTAGAGCATTATAATTATACATAGTATTTGGGTTCATTTTGACAAAATCATATGTGTAAGAAATTTGATTTCAATCCCCTTTCCCCCCTTTTACTTCCCTCATCCCTACCCCTCTTCTCCCTTCTCTACTGAATTTCCTTTCCTTTACATATATGTATAAGTAAAATTCCCTTTGGTGCCTTTATATATGAATATAAAATGATTTTGTTAAATTCATTCCCTATTTCTTCCCTTTTCCTTTCCTTCCTCCCTCATTCTCATTCTCCTTCTGCTCCACTGATCTTTCCTGTTTCTTTATGATAGCCAATACCTCGCCAATTACCTTCTTTTCCTTATTTTGCTCTAGCTTCCACATATGAGAGAAAACATTCAACCCTTGATTTTTCGAGTCTGGCTTATTTTTTTTTTTTTAATTTTTTTTTTAGTTGTTGATGGATCTTTATTTTATTCATTTATTATTTATATGTGGTGCTGAGGATCGAACCCAGTGCCTCACGCATGCTAGGCAAGCGCTCTACCACTGAGCCACAGCCCCAGCCCGAGTCTGGCTTATTTCACTTAGCATGATTTTCTCCATTTCCATTCAATTACCAGCAGATACCATATTTCATTCTTCTTTATGGCTAAGTAAAACTCAGTTGTGTATATATACCACATAATTGGTATTTTAAATTATATTTTTGCTATGTTATAAAAATGCAATTATCTTTTTGTATATTGATCTTTTATTTAGCAATCTTGCAAAACATTTTCTTTACTAGTAATAATCATCATTTGTAGGATTTGGAAGTTTTTCTATGTAGATAGTTGTGTCAGGAAATTGTAACAGTTTTGCTCCTTCCTTCTCAACCCTCTTACCTTTTATTTCTCTTTCCTTTCTTACTGTGGTGGCCAGTGCACTCTTGAATAGGACTGTTGTTAATGATCATCCTTGTCTTATTTATGTTTATAAAGGGAATACTTTCAATATTTCACCATTAAGGAAGATACTGTAGGTAATTGGCAGCATCCCTTTATCAAGTTAATGAAATTCTTAATTCCACATTTGCTAAAAGTTTTATTTGATTTTTAATCATGAATGGATGTTGAATTTTATCAAGTGCTTTCTCTGCATTTGCCAAGGTGATATGATTTTTCCCTTTAATTTGATAATGCAGTGAAATACATAAATATATTTCCTAATATTAAACAAATGAGCTTATTTAGATGAATTTTTGTGATGTTTTGTTTTTCATATATTGCAGGCTTTGGTAACTGCTGACTTCAGTACTCATTCAGCTCTGGAATTTTGCTAACCTTTGGTTTCTGATGGTTTGTCTTTCTTGCGGGTTCATGATGTATTTAATAAGATATCTTAAAGAATTAATTTATCTAGCATTTTGGGGGCTGCGTAACAAAGTGCTTTTTAAAAAAATACTTTTTTAGATGTTGATGGACCTTAATTTTATTCATTTATTCATACGTGGTGCTGAGAATTGAACCCAGTGCCTCACGTGTGCGAGGCAAGCGCTATACCACTGAGCCACAACCCCAGCCCTAACAAAGTTTTTTGAGGTGTCAGGTTCACCAAATTTTCAGAATTAGAATTCTGCTTTCTCATATTTTTAGTGTGAAAGGTTTAGTTAATATGAGATATAATTCAAATGATCACTAACCACCACTTCTACCTTTTATTCTTGTCTCACTGCACAACCATCCTACTTGCTGCTGAAAAGAAGAAAGGATTGTGTAGTGAAAAGAGCATCATACCAGGAGTCAGAAGGCACGAGTTCTAGTGCCATCGCCACTTACTGAGATGTTGAGTGAGCCTCTTACTCTCCTTGAGTTTCATTCCGTCATCTGCTAAGTGGAAACATTTAGGATTGAAGTGGGATTACATATGTTTACAAATACCAACATGGTGTAAGGGGAAAGAATGAAAGTATATTCTCTGTTAGAAGAATGTAACAGAGCCGGGCATGGAGGTGCATGCCTGTAATCCCAGCAGCTTGGGAGGCTGAGGATTGCAAGTTCAAAGCCAACCCAAGCAATTTAGTGAGGCCCTAAGCAACTTAGTGAGACCCTGTCTCTAAATAAAATACAAAAAGGGGGTGGGGATGTGGCTTAGTGGTTGAGGGTCCCTGAATTCAATCCCTGGTGCACCACCCCCCAAAAAAGAATGTAACAGAAACAGAGTTGGGGAGGAGAGAGAGTTGATTAACCTGCACCAGGGATTTTTTAGGTTGATTAAACTATTTTATATGATATTGTACAAAATGATGGATATATGATACTATGCATTTGTTAAAATACCTACAGTTACAGCACAGAGTAAATTTTTCTTTTTTTCTTTTTTTTTTGTGCTGGGGATTGAATTGAGGGCCTCACATGCTAACCACATCTTCTACCACTGAGCTATATCCCTCAACCCCAGAGAGAATCTTAATGTGTGCACAATTTAAAAGGGGCAGTAAAGATTCCAGCATGGAATGCAGACTCTATGAAAAATAAACAAACTGTTGTTACAAATGTGTGCAATGACCTCACTAAAAGGGGCCATGGAAAAAGTGCTGACATGAATAACTTTATAAGACTATATCAAGCCTGGTGTGTTGGCATTTGCCTATAACCCCATATTCAGGAGGCTGAGGCATGAGGATTGCAAGTTCTTGGTCAGCCTTGGAAACTTAACAAGGCCCTGTGTCAAAATATATACATATATTTTTAGAGGACCAGGGATATAACTCAGTGGTAGAGTGCCACTGAATTCAATCTCCAGTACCAAAAAACAATATAAAACAAAACCCAACAACAAAAACAAAAACAAACCCACAAAAAAGTAATGGTAATAGGACCTATATGTAACCCTATACTCTAGTTTTCCACATAGGTATGGAATCAAACTGTGAACTGGAATCAAACAATGAATAATTGGATGGTGATGTTAAGAATTATGTTTCTTACTGTTGGAGTGAAAACTATAAGCAAGAACAGAAGACTAGTGCGAACTGTGTAAAATAGATCAGAATTAGATATTAGTGTGATCTCTAGTTTGATTTTGATTGAAATAGATACATATAAAAACATTTATAAATATAGATGTGTGTACATAATTGGTTTATTTTACACACATGTATTTCCTTTCTTGTCCATTGAGAGGACCAAAAGCAAGGACAACTTAGTAGCAAGGAACAACACCCAGTTCCCAGACTATTCTCTAGTAAAGGAAACAAAGACTCTTTGAAGAAATGGCTGATTCTAGGATTGGATCAAGGAATAAACAAGATGAACCTGCAGCATCCTATAATGCCAAAGAAAGTACTCAAAACAAAAAAAACCATAATGGTGGGGTATATCAGAAGAATAATGGAGACAGTGAAAGAGCCCTCAGTGGTCAAACGGGAGCACTTTACGCAATAAAATAAATAAAGTACTATTAGAACATAACCTGAAGTTTAAAGTAAATATCCATGGTTCATATGGACATAAACAAAAGATTGAATAAATAAATCAGTGGGTGGAAAAGAGAAAAACTTCAATGCAGAAGAATTTCAAATATTATGTAGATACTTTGCCCTTAAAGAGGGGTAACATAATTCTCCATTTCTTACATGTAGGCTTTACATAGTGGTTTCCTTCCAAAGAGTAAAGTAAGGAAAATGGGGGTAGTAACTTTACAGTGGAGAAACCTATCTCAGCCGGGTAGTCAAGGTTAACATCAATAGCAATGTTGATAGCATGTCCACTTGACATGATGTAATAAGAATAGCACTCTACTTCTGTGTTTTTCCTCCACAAAACTCAGAACCTTGGGGCTGGGGTAAATAGCTCAGTGTTGGAATGCTTACCTAGCATGTGTGAGGTCCTGGATTTAATCCCCAGCACCACAAACAACAATAACAACAAAACTGTAACCTTAATCTAATCATGAGAAAAATTAAATCAAAGAATCTACAAAATACCTAGCTATTACTTCTCAAAACTGCCAGAGTCCTTAAGAATAAGAAAAGCCTGAGACATTGTCAAAAATAATAAGAGCCGGGTTGGGGTTATGGCGCAGTGGTAGCGTGCTTGCCTAGCACACGTGAGGCACTGGGTTCGATCCTCAGCACCACATAAAAATAAAATAAAGAGGGGGCTGGGGCTATGGCTCAGCGGTTGAGCGCTTGCCTCGCATACGTGAGGCACTGGGTTCGATCCTTAGCACCACATAAAATAAAGATATTGTGTTCATCTACAACTAAACAAAATATTAAAAAATAATAATAATAATAAGAGCCTCAGGAGACATGATAACTAATTGTAATATGGTATCCTAGATGGGATTTTGGAAGGGAAAAAAAGATATTAGGTAAAAATGAAAGAAATCTGGATAAAATATGGACTTAAATGTATAATAATGTGTTACTGTTGAGTTGTGAATTCTAACAAATATACTAGCTGGGCATGGTGACACATGCCTGTAATACCAGCTATTCCAGAGTTTAAGGCAATTTAACAAATAAATAAAATAAAATTTTAACAAAGTTCTGGGGATGTAGCACAGTGGTAGTTTAGCCCCCAGTACCTCCCACAAACAAACAAACAAATATATATACATATACCATACTAATGTAAAATTTTAATAGAGGAAGCAATATCAGATATGCAGGAACTCTATGCTATCTACAACTTTTCTATAAATCTAAAACTATTCTGATATTAAAAGTTTGCCTTAAAAATACAATAAGCCTAGCACCGTGGTACACGCCTGTAATCCCAGTAGCTTGGGAGGCTGAGGCAGGAGGATCAAGAGTTCAAAACCAGTCTCTGCAATTTAACAAGTCCCTAAGCAACTCACTGAGACCCTATCTCTAAATAAAATATAAAAATAGCTGGGGATGTGCCCCTACAATAGAAATAGGGGTAGATACTTCTGTATAGAGGGATCACAGCTTAGTGGTCAACAAGATGAACTCAAGTTCCAGCCTCAGCCTGATCTCAGCCTCACCATTTACTAACTGTGTGGCCCTGGTTACCCTAAATAGCTAAAATTATTTAACCTATCTGTGCCTCAATTTATTTATCTATTAAATATATTCTTGGGAGAACTAAATGGGTTAGTGTATTTTGTAAAGGACTAAGAGTAAATGACTGGTAAAAACACACACTATATAATTGATTCTGTTTATCATTAACTCTTTGTTCTTTGATTCTGTTTATCATTAACTCTTTGTTCTTTGATTTCTGTGATTGTAGATGAATTTAGTGCATCTCTCAGCAAACCAATATTTTAGTTGGTTCTTCAACAAAACAGTAACCATAATGTTTTGTTTATAAGGGAAATCATTAAGATCGTAAAGATTTAAGAGAAAGCAGGACCAGGACTTGAACCTAGTTTCATGCTTCATGAAGAGTAGTAACTAAGTGAATGCAGAAGATACAAAGCCTAATGGGATCTACTTTTTATGGGCATAGACATCACACAGAAATTCTGAAGTTAACTGTGTTAGTCAGCTTTGCATTGCTGTGACCAAAATGTCAGACAAGAAGAACTTAGAGGAGGAAAAGTTTATTTTGGCTCATGGTTTCAGAGATCAGTCCACGAATGGCCCACTTCGCTGCTGTGGGCCTGAAGCAAAGCAGAAAACACCATGGAGAGGAGTGTGGAGGAAGGATGCTCTGCTCATGGTGGCCAGAAAGCTGAGAGAGAAAGACAGAGAGGGGAAGGGGCCACAGGGAAGATGAACTCTCCAGTGCACCCACCTAGTGACGCGCCTCCTCCATCCGTACCCCACCTGCCTACAGTTACCATCCAGTTAATCTTTTCCAACTAGGATGGACTAGGTTACAGCTCTCATAATCTAATCATGTCACCTCTGAAAATTCCTGCATTAACACAGAAACTTTTTGGGGATACCTCATATCCAAGCTAGAATTAACTATCTCAGTCTTCAGTAGATTCCTTATTAAGGTGTCCACTTTTTTTTTTATTGAACTGATATTCTTTCGGGGCATATCAACCACAGTGCAAACCACTCAGATACAGGGTTCAACATCTAAAATTTCAGTGATATTTAAAACAAAAATGGGATGTATTATGAAGATATGTGTTTTAGGTCTTTTCCTTCTGCCTGAAATGTATACTATCTCCTTAGAGAACTGTATGGTTCAGTAGCTCTAATGGAATATTGTGTCTAATAGAACAGAATTTGGAGTCCAGAAGCTTGCTTGGAGAGTGGGTTCTTGTAGCTATGTGACAAAAGCAAGTATTGTATCCTATTCGAGCCTCAGCCCCTGCATCTGGAAAATGTGAGGGTGGAGATGCTTGTCCTGCCTTCCTCCCTCACAGGGTTCTCATGAGGATTAGGTATGAAGATGAATATGAGAGCTCTCTGTAAGTTATAAAACCTATACAGATATCATCTGTTGTAATGATTCTTGGGTTTTCAACCACAGTAAGTTCTAAAGGAGCCTTATAGTCATATTAAGTGGTGCTGTCATCTGGATACTTTAATTATTAAGTAATAAAGTGAAATTAATTGAACCTACAATGCTTCGGATGGAATAGCAGTTTAGCTTTTACAATGTTTTCCTTTGATATAAAAAACAAAAGCACTGTTTTAGTCTAGAATTACCTCTTTCTAGTAACAGTTTGGGGAAATGATTCCTAAATTCTTCACTGAAATTATTGGAGTATGCAAAGGCAAATCCCTGTGATTTGGGAAGCTGTCTCCTTTTAAAACAGACCTTCTTGTCCTGGTGTGGAGCTGACCAGCAGAGGGTGCACAAGCCTTCCCAGGAGCTGGCTTCAGGGACAGCATGAGGACAGGCAAACCTGATGGGGCCATCTGTGTTTGCTGTCTGATGATTAACAAGTACTATAAATGAAAAGATCGTGGCGCATCAGAAAAACAGTTACCAAGCGGATAGAGAGAGCAGCCATGATGCCAAACAGCAATTTAGAAGTAGAGAGTAGAACAGTCGTCACTAGAGGCTAGGAATGGGAAGAGGGAGAATAGGGATAAAGGAGGTCTGATACCAGGTACTAGGAAGAAATAGGCACGCTGTTCTATAGCACAGTGGAATGACTAGTTTACAACAATTTATTTTATAAAGAACTAGAAGATAAGTACAAAGGTTCCTAACAGAAAGAAATGATAAATATAGAAATAGAAATGCTAATTATACTGATTTGATCATTACATGTTGTATATATGTATCAATTTACCACACTGTATCTATAAATACCATACTATTAAAATAATTTTGAGTAAGGATGCCTGTTCCTGCCCACTACTGACCACAATGTTTCATCTTTGCAACAGTGGTAGTGAGGAAATAATTGCACTTTTGCTTTTTTGTGATGCTGGGATTGAACCTAGGGCCTTGTACATGGTAGGCAAATACACTGCCACTGAGGTACATCCCCAGCCATTTAGTTTAAGATAGGGTCTTGCCAAGTTGCTGAGGCTAGTCTTGAACTTGCTATTCTTTTCCCTTAGCCTAGCTGGGATTACAGGTGTGTGCCACCATGCCTGGTTTGCTTGTTTGTTTATTTATTTATGGTATAGTTTCTACTAGTTATGTCATTCTAGAAAATTAATCTAAGGCAGTGGCACTCAAACTTTAAGATCTGAAGACCTCTTGACACTGAAAAATTATGGAAGCCCCCAAAGAGTTTGTTTGGTTTTTTTTTTTTTGGTCACAGCTATAGATGTTTACTGTATTAGAAACTAAACTTAAAAAAACTTAAATATTTTAAAAAATCAATAAACTCATTGTATGATAGCATGCATAACATTTTTGTATAAAAATATTTTCCCAAAGAAATAAATTCATTAGAAAGACTGGCATTGTTTTCACATTTTTGCAAGTTGTCTTAATGTCTAGCCTAAGAGAAAACTAGATTCTTATATCTGCTTCTGCATTGTTTGTTATGTTAGTTGATATATATGAAGAAATCTGATATCACAGATATATAAATAGTTAGAAGGAAGAAGAATGCTATAATAGTCTCTTCAGAAGAGTATGGTTATTCTGCTTTGATGCTACACCAAATTCCATTATGTGATATTTTCTTTAAGGTTAACTGTAGCTAATTGCAGAGGCACACACCTGTAGTCCCAACGACTCAGGAGGCTAAGGCAGAAGGATCACAAGTTTGAGGACAACCTCAGCAACTTAGTGTGATTTATCTCTAAAGTAAAATAAAAGGCTGGAAGTGGGGCTGAGGTTGTGGCTCAGTGGTAGAGTGCTTGCCTAGCAAGTGTAAGGCACTGGATTCCATTCTTAGCACCACATATAAATAAATAAATAAATGAACAAATAAAAGGCATTATGTTCATCTACAACTAAAAATTTTTTAAAAATTAAAAATAGGCTGGAAATATGGCTCAGTAGTAAAGAGCCCCTAGGTTCAATCCTGGCACCACCAAAAAAAAAAAAAAAGTTAAATCTAAAATTTGAAGCCATATAAGTGACACTTTTATATTCTGCTACATTCAAATCCATTGGTCTATTTTGCACTTTGAAAGAAAATTTTCACTCCCCTTGCATGATTTTGTAACATCATGTCTTGGTCATCTGGAAAATATTAGTTGACACATTTCATTATACACTATCAAAAATATCTTTTCTCATCAGAACAGTATATAAGTATTAGAAAGCTATTAGGCTCACAGTGGTGGACACAGGTTTTCCAGAATTCTAATTTTTGCTTAAAAGCTTGAATTTTATCAAGGGCAATAAATGGTGTCAGTTGTTTTTCTGACAATTTACTGTGTTTATTTTTGAGAAAATGACAAAGTAAAAATGGTGTTCCATGAAACAATTTTTATTGCTTCATTCAAGAAATGCGTAAGTGAAACTGGCTTTCTTTTTTTTTTCTTCCTGTGAGTGCATGGTTAATGAAGACAAGGACCTTCAATATAATCTGCCGCTGCTTTGATTCAGGCTCAAGCACTAACCCTTTTATCCATTATTGCCTATGTACCATCAGTGCAAATGTCATGGCAGTAAAAAAAAAAAAAGGCAATTAACATGTTGATACTATTATGAAAATAATTCTGACTTTCTGAAGATCCCTTGAAAAGGTCTTGGGAGCCCCCAGGGATCCAAGGACCACACTTTGAGAAACTTTAGTCTAAGATAATCATAGTTACTCTTTCTTTCACCAGACATTTATTTGGGAATAGTTTGTGATCCAGTTCTGCTCAGTGAAATTTGAGAGCAAGTGTGCTGGGGAGCTTGTTATCCTAAAAGAGATACAAGAAAGAGAGTTCTTTTCTTCCTCTAGATGTTGCTGTTGGTGTGATGGCAACACTAGCTGCAGCCATTTTGTAACTAGCAAAGGGACCTAATCTTAGGATGAAAGTGATGCTGTGAAGAGAAAGATAGGGTGAAAGTGATGCTGTGAAGAGAAAGATAGGGAAATGGCAGGAACCTGGATCCTTAATGACAGTGTAGAAGTGCCGACAAAACCACACTTGGAACTCGCTCAACTCCTGAACTTCCAGTTATGAGAGATATGATTCCTTTATTATTATTTAAGCAAGGTTGAGTAGTGCCTTCTGTGACTTATCAAAAGAATTCCCAAGACATTTATAAGTGTTTAGTGGCCATTTGCGTTTCCTTTGTGAATGGTTGTTCATGGCATTAGCACATTTTCTACTGAGGTCATTTTTACTTATTTTCTGAGAATTTCTTATATGTTAATAATAACACATTGTAATATTTTACAGATATTTCCACCATCTTTTATAGTGTATTTTCTCCTGCATTTTTGTGTAAATGATCTATTTGTCTTTTTCTTTTCTTTTTCTATACTTTATGACTCTGGTATCATGTTTAGAAGTCTTTTCTACCCCACTTTTTAGAAATATTCACCTATAATTTTTCTAGTCCTATTAAGATATGAGTTTTTACTTTTAAAAGGTTAATTTATCTGGAGTTTGTTTTTATGTTAGATATGTAGCTATGAAGCAGGGATATAACTTTTTTTCCCCAAATGGTAGCCATTTTCTTAATATAGTTCTCTGAATAGGCCAGCTCTAACCTGCTGATTTGAAGTACTAGCTTTATTACAAATAAATATGTATATATTCTTACATATGTGTTGACAAGTTTCTCAACTTTTATTCTGTTCCATTTGCAGTAACTATATCCTGGCATTAGAGGCACAGCCTGGATTTACTTGTTTTGTAATGTTTGGAAAGGCAAGCATGCTTCCTAGCCCTGCCCCACCCTGCTACAGCCCACATCACTCTTTTTCCCTCTAGTATTTTCCTGGCACTTTCGGCATGTTTTTTCTTCCAGATGAACTCTTAAATTATTTGTTCAAGTTCCCCAAAAGCATTTTTGGAATTTCAATTGGAACTACTTTAATTTTATAGATGATTTTGGTGAGAATTTACATTTTTACAGTAATGAATCTTCAGCTCTAGAAACCCATGTACTATTTATTAAAACTGTCTTCCAGGTTTCTTCATATCACCAGCCTGTGCATTTTGGGCTGTTTATTCCTAGGTGTTTTATGTTACTTTTATTGCATTTTTAGAGGGATCTTTTCTTCTCCCCTGTATATTTTCTATTAAAAAAAAAAAAAAAAGAAAAACCCAAAACTTTTTGAAAACATTCGACTCATATTTCCAGATAGTTTTGGCTTCTTAAAAGAGCATGCACTAAGGATACTATCATTTGTGGTATTACAGTATGTACTGTGTGAACTTGATTTATGAGATATGACTGTTGAAAACTGTTTAAGAAACAGAACATACCAGAAACTATTATCTTAATGAATATGATTTTCCAAGCTGGTTATGTTGGGGTTTATACATTTGTAACAACAAGAACAACTTACTTTGAGAACAAAGGATATTATCCTAAAGCTAAGAGTTTGCCACCATTGAGAATATGAAAAAGAATAATAGCTTGCTGTGAGGACATTCTCTGAAAATGGCATTTCCAAACTGTTTTTCTATTATTATAATAAATTATAATATCTCATTATGACTTATTTGAGGGGACAGCACTTATTTTGAGTACTGGCCTAGTGTTTAGATAAATAACATTACCTTCTAGACACCCATTATATTGTCAGATGGCAGAGATATAGCTGACAGATTTTATGATTTTTGTTGTTGTTTTTGTTGTTTTAAAAGAACCATAATTTAATAAGATTGTTTTTGTATTAAATAAGATTCAAGTTGCCCCAGGCAGTATGGATTGGCAGTGTTCCACCATTTGGGAAAATGGAATTTGCCAGTTTTCTAAGACCATTTCAAATAAACAAACACATTTCTTTTCATCCACATTATAGATTTAAAAGGCATGTGTGAACTAGCCTGGTATCTTAATTACCACTTAAAATATTCCTATAGAAATTGTGCCTCTTAATAACTGTCTTACAAATGATTTTAGGAATAAGAGCTTTCATAGGTTGGAGATTTCTAAGGTTTGATGTGTTCCTTGAGCCAGACTAATGATAACAGTTCCTTGGAGAATAAGAATATAATTATTACAATATATTATAATATAATATATTCCTAATTATTAATTACATTCTTAATTATTATAATTAAGCAGCTTGCTGTGGTATTATTATTCATAGACTATTTTAGATCTTTTTGAGTATGTGGTGCTGGAGATCTAATCTAAGGCTTCATGCATGCTAGATAGGCTACAGGACCGACTAAGCTACATCCCTAGGCCTAAACTATTCTTAAAACATATTGATTCTTTTAAAGTTATAATGGTTTCTGAGGATAAGGTTTATTATGCTTTCAGTGAAGAATGATTGTGTTCTTTTTTTCTTTGGGTGCATGAGGAGTCTGGCACCAGGTGGAAATCCCGCCTGTTTCCCTTTGGGCTGACCATAGGCAACTACAAGGCTTTGCCTGGAAGGAATCATGGGGAGAAGCTGCCCTTTGCACACCAGCCAGCCCAGTGCCATTTGGAGGTGGGATTACAGTTCCTCCTGCCATGTTCATGTGTGTGGCTGCCTTTCTAGCCCAGGAGCCTCCACTCAGAGGACTCTTTATTGGGGGACCACTGTTGAGACACTTTGTCCACTTCAGTCTGTACTATTCCACTCTGAGCTCCCCCCTCCCAGCCCCAAGTTTTTATAAATAAGTAGGTGTCTTCATTTTTCCAAGCTCCTTGACAGTGAGACCATTTCCCCATCTATGCTATATCTACACGATCTTCACCCAGTGCTGTTCATTAGGTGGGAAATAGAACATTGGGGAACTACCATCTGTTTTAGCTTCCTGCATGCAGTGTTGCACTAAGAAATTTGATGTTACTTTTAGTTTAACTTGTCCTAATTGACCACTCAACAGGATTATTAGACAATGGCATGTGGGGATTAATTTTTAATTTTATTGTTTTTATTTTTTTTCTTTTCAAACTTTAAGAAGTGTCCATTAAAAATGTTAGAGAATTCATTTAGTAATTATTTCACTTTTTACTTGTGAAGCAGCATATGGTGTATCATTTTCTTTATAAGAACTCTGTGACTTAGGAATCACCTCTATTTTATACATGAACTTACAGGTTTAGGCAAAGTAAGTTACTTTCCCCAAAATCATGAATAATAGGTGGATGAATCAGAAGTTGAACTTGGGGTTTATCCTATTCTCTGTTCAGTACTCTTTCCACTATACTACTCAACTTTATTAATAAATTAGTCTTTGACCTCCTTAGGAAGTTGGGATTAGCTAGAGCTACTTAAGAAGCATCTTAGTGGAAGGCTTAACCCTGTGGTATTCATGAAGTCCTGTGGGAATTGTAAGGAGAGCCAGACTAATAAGAACAGTAATATCAGCTACCTTTGAACACTTAACCATGAACCTAGTTCTATACTACATGTATGACCTCTTGGAAGCTTCCTATCTTTTGAAATAATCTTTTTTTTAAAATATTTTTTTAGTTGTTGATGGATTTTTATTTTATTCATTTTTTATTTATATGTGGAGCTGAGGCTTGAACCCAGTGCCTCACACATGCTAGGCAAGCGCTCTACCACTGAGCTATACCCCCAGCTCCTGAAATAATCTTATTAGCCACATTTTATTGAGGAAATTGAAGTCAGCAAAATCAAGTATAATGCTAGAGACTGTCAAACTAAGACAATAGTAACAGATCCTGTATTCAACTTAGTTCAGACTCTTCCACTTCTATTTGAAATTGCTTTCCAAGGAGAATTGAGGTGAAGTGATTCCACTCTACTTGGAGTATTTCTTCTACTAAGGAAAAGTAAGAGTAGAATTCTCTGGAATAGAACCTTTTGTTGAGAAATATGTCTCTAGACAGAAACATTCTCAGAACCCTGGGTTGACTTAAAATGTTTTTACTATATTGTTTATAAACAGAAATCTGGGTATAAAGTCTCTCTGTACATAGAGCTCCTATTCAGCCATAAAGTCAAAAAAGTATAAATACAACCACAAAACAAATAAAACTTAAACTTACAGCATTATAGTATGACTGCTGATGTTTTTCTGAAGCTAAATTACTACTACCAATATGAACAAGGCTATGACCATCACCAACAGGTTCTCTTGACTCCAGCCCATCTGTGCTATTGTATGCTATCTGCTCAATTCTCTTACTGCTTTTCTCTTTTTCAAAATACTGCAGAAATTTTTACAGTGTGCTATATACTCAGATGCATCATTTACATACTACTTCTTGCTGCTTGTTGCTAGCAAGATCATAAATGCAAACACAAGCACTGAAACAAAGTAGCAGTTATACATGTGTTTCTATTCATTTCACTTTAAGATTATTAACATAATAAAACACAACTTAAAAAACTGTCAAATTACCTTCTTTTGACAAACCTCTTCTAGGAAATGTGCCCAGTGGAGGACTATTCAAAAGAGATGAAGATCTCTTTATACTGACCTTCAGAAGACTAAAATGAACTGATGAATAGACTCTATGTTTTAGCTTTTGTCAATGCAAAATGTTTCTCCTTCATAGGTGTTTGTGGCCTTGTGTTTTCAGCTACACTGTCAGAAATTTTCATTCAATATGGTCTAAGTGTTACTGTTTTTCTTAACTAGGAACACAGGTTAGCAAACTCAGAAGGCCCACTTACTAACCAGTACCTTCTATCTATACCCCAACCCCTTGTTCCTATTAAACCTGACTTCAGCCACATTGAGTCCATCAGCCCACCTGATACCTCCTGTTCTCTTCATCATTTTTTCCTAACACATATGGGCTTACTTTATGGTTGTTGATTGCATTTTCTCTCAACTGGTTCAATGAAACTTGATCCAACTACCTAACAATGAGCCATAACTTCTTTTTTATCTTTCTTGTTTACCTCCCTCATGATTGGCTTCATTCTAAAATTGTACCATGCCATCCTAAGGCCAGGCCCACTCAAGACTCTGAGTTGGTTTTTATTATGGACTGCATTATATCCCCTCAAAATTCATATGTTGAAGCCCCAACTCCCAATGTAAATATTTGGAAACAGGGCCTTTATGGAGGTAATAAAGGTTAAGGGATATCATAAGAATGGGGCTCTAACTGAATTAAGTGCTCTTATTTAAAAGAAAAACAAAAAAACAATAACAAAGGAAGAGAAATTGGGTGTTGTAGTACCTTCCTGTAACCCCAGCTACTTGGGAGGCTGAGATGGGAGGATCACAAGCCTGAGCAACTTAGGGAGACCCCCGTCAAAAAAAAAAAGGAAGACACATTAGACATTTCTCCCTCTCCCTCTCTCTCTCCCAGTTTCCCTCTCTCTCTCCCAGTCTCCCTCCCTCTCTCCCTCTATGTGAATGCACAGAGGGAAAAACCATCTGAGGACAGAGTGAAACGGCAGCCATCTACAAGCCAAGAAAAGAGCCCTCATCAGGAACCAAATAGGCCAGCACCTTGAACTGGGGCTTCTAGCCTCAATACCTAAGAGAAAAATTTTGGTTTTTGAAGGCACCCACTCAATGATACTTTGTTATGGCAGCCCAAGCTGATTAATACAGCTTTTAAAATGTGTCATCATATCTCCTTAGATTTCTTTTGGCTCTGATGGTTTCTGAGACATCCCTTACATTTGTTGATCTTGACAGTTCTTGAGGAGAACTAGTCAGGTGTTTTACAGAATGTTCTTCAACTGGGATTCACTGATGTTTTTCTTTCAATTAGACTGAGGTTATGAGGTTTGGGGAGAAAGAACACAGAAGTATGGTATCATTCTTATGTCAAGAGTGCATGCTTTGTCAGATGTGCTGGTGGTGCATCCCTGTAATCCCAGTTCCTTGGGAAGCTTAGGCAGGAGGATTGCAAGTTCAAGGCCAGCCTGAGCAATTTAGCAAGATTTTGTAACCCCACCGCCACCCAAAGAGTACATGCTGTCAGCATGACCTATCACTATTGATGTTAACCTTGATCACCTGGCTAAGGAAGTGTATATCAAGTTTCCCCACTGCAGAGTTACTTTCCCCCTTTTCATACTTTTCTTTTGAAGGAAGTTACTATGCATACCCTGCACATAAGGCAAGAGGGGTTCTGTTTCACCTCCTGAGTCCATAATATCTGTATATACGTGGATATTTATTTTATACTTGGATTTTAATTCAAAAAAGTACTTTTTAATTTTTTACTCAAAATGTTTTAGCTTTGGTCATTGGGAGGTCTTTGTTTTTCTAGGCTCATTTTGTGTTCTCTTTCCCATTCCTAGAATCAGTCTTTTTCCAAAGAGTCTGGTTCCTTTTCATTAGAGAATAGTATTAGAAACTACTGGATGTTGAGTGTGCTTATAGCTAACGGGGTATGGTTGCTTTTAGACTCACTCAGCTAACCAAGTAAGGAAATATATGTGTATTTCTATGGGTAAGATCTGTATTTATTTATTTTTAATTTTTAGTTGTAGATGAACACAAGTATATTTATTTTTATGTGGTGCTGAGGATCAAACCCAGTGCCTCACCCACGCAAGGCAAGCACTCTACCACTGAGCTACAACCCCAGCCCAAGATCTGTATTTATATTAAACTAAATGTAAGCTCATGTGATGGCTTCAATTCTAATCAGTTACCACATGGATTATTAAAGCCTTCTCCCTCACTTATCTGTAACCTCCCACTGGAACAATGAGAAAACTAGCTTCAATTGTCAACTATCTATCAATTGTTCAATTCCAGTTTACTAGAGTAGTGGTTTCAGAATTGAAAACATTTTCTCAACTAGAGCATGAGCTTATCATAGTTCCTATTGCCTTTAGTCTTTCAGACTCTGTTCAGATCCAGAGTTACTTAGGTCAGCACCTTTTTCCAAATATTTTTTAATTCTCTGAATATCCCATATGCATTCAAGTCTCTTGTCTTTATTTGTGCTAATCTCCCTACCTGAAATGCCCTGGCTTGACTCTTATCTCCGTGGAATATTCCTACTCATTATTCTACACCCAGTGCCAGTGTTACCTCCACCAGGAAGCTTCTCTAAGCCATTATGAGTATAGTGGGTCATTCGTTACTCTGTGCTCTTAATAGAAAATTATTCTTCCTTATTGCCTCTACCATACATCAGCCATAGTTCTGTAGAATTCTGTAGTACTCCCTTAAAACTTTCAACTCATCTGTTCTTATGTGGAAATTGTACCTTTCCCATGAACTTGACCTTTTTTTTTTTTTTTCCTGGATCCTTATCTTGTAGTGTTGTATTGCCTATGGTGTGGCAGTCAGACTTTTACGTGATATTCCATGTTTTTGCAGTTTGCTTTGTTGTTTGTTTTTTCCAAGTTATAATGAATTGTAGTTCTTTAAAATAAAATTTACACAGTGCTATAACCTCTGCTTTCATGAATCCTATGTTCTTTTGAAATTATAGAAATACATTCATTGGGCATTTTTATTCACTGATGATGTAGTTCAAATTTTTTTTTTATCTCCCACATGATTTGAAATTTTTTAAAAATATTTTTTGGTTGTAGGTGGACACAATATCTTTATTGATTTATTTTTATGTGGTGCTGAGGATCAAACCCAGTGCCTCACGCATGCGAGGCAAGCGCTCTACCACTGAGCCACAATCCCAGCCCAATTTGAATTTTTAATAAGACTGTTCTCACCAAGGGTAGCCTAATTGATAAATTAATTCAAACTGAGTAAATCTTGCATATGGGTACAACTATCTCCTATCACCTAATGTACTAGAGACAGGGATTTCTACAATGATTAGAAAAGCAGAAAACTCAGTAGGGGCAGAATTCCATTAATCTCATTCTTACTACACTTATAAGGACTCATTACACAGAAAGTATGAATACAATGGAATAACCTTTATTAGCCCACCAAATCTGGTTAATGTCTCCAAAAGTTACTGTCACATAGACATATGAAATGCTAGTAGGATGAATTAAAACCAGCGTCACTCTGGTCCCACATAATGTGTTTGGAGACAAGCTTCAGAGGAATTAGAATAATATATACTCTTCAGATATTTTGGTTTGAGATGACTTTGAAATGAGCTTACATGAAATCCCTTAAAGAAAAACTTCGGAGTCCCAATAGCTTCTTTTTGTGTGCACAAATGCATGGTATGGCCATCTTTCAGGGCGGTCCTGGAGAGCATGAGATTCGCATTTTGAAGCTGCAGAGGGACTTGACGTCATAGTGTGATCAAAGTGCTCTGCAAATACTTACTGTAATTATTGTTGTTGTTCTGTTCTTGCTAATAACCTTATTTATACACTGAAATTATAATCATCCAAAGAAAGATTAAAACAAGATGTGTGAACTGCCTGAGCTGTTTACCTCACAGATGGTCACCCTCGGAGTTCTCTGAAATTGCCAGGGTTAATTGAAGCTTCCTGTTCATTGCCGTGTAGTTGATACTTAAGTGTTTCTTACCTGTCGGCTTTCACTCTCCAAAACAGTACAACAATAGCACTTTAATTTGTTCTCATTAATGCTAGCCTCTCAGGTAATGTTTAGTGCAGCTTTATCTAGATGGTGTTTGCTCCTTTAAATGAAACCTTTGTACCAGCTTTCCAGCTGAGAAGAAAAGCTACACAGTTACAAAGGTAAAGACATGAGTATCTAACTAATTTATTTATTTAAAGGAAGCTTGGAACCCTGAAAACATTGAAGGGTAGTTAACTTTTAAATGGTGGGTAGGCATTTAACATATGATTAACAACATTTTCTCTCCTTGGAGTTTAAGTTAGCTGAGACAACTTGGAATCATTCTTAGGCACACTTACAAATAGTTTTTACCCAGAGTCGGTTAAGTGCTCCAGACATAATCATTGTATATTCTCACAAACAGTAGCACTACTTGCTCTAGTTCTTTGGTGTTTCTGTAATGGTCGTGAAATGTAAGAAAGGATCAAGCTTAAAAGGAAAGGGAAATAAGCACCTCTTTGCCTCTACTCCTCAGCTGTGTAAAAATAGCCCAGTGAAAAGAACTCTGTTAAAAATGTTAACATTTTTAGGTGATGCAAGAGCCATTTGCCTGTATCTTGAGATTGGAGTACTAGAAAGAAAAATGACTGATGCCCCTCAATGCCATTGCATGCTCTTTGATTAAGACTCAAGAAACAGGAATGAAGGGAGAGAAGGAATTTGGGCCTTTTTAAATCAGTGGCCACAAATTAGCAACTTCAGTAAAACCTGGACAATCAGTGCTGTGATCTCTTTTGCGTATGCGGTATACAATAGTAGTAGAAAATGGGTGAAGGTAAGTGAACAGTAAAGCTATTCAAAAAAATAAAAAGTGGAGCAAGGGCCCTCCAGTAAGACTATTTGGTTTTTGTTATTATTTGGTACTGGGAATTGAACCTAGGGCACTTTACTACTAAGTGACATCCATAGTCCTTTAAAAAAAATTTTTTTTTTTTTGAAAAAGGATCTCACTAAGGTGATAAGGCTAGGCTAGCCTCAAACTTGGGATCCTCCTGCCTCAGCCTCCCTTGCTGCTGAGATTATAGGTGTGTGCCTCTACACCTGGCTCTTCAGTAAGACTACTTACATTCAAATTGAAGTCTTCTTGGTTTTTAGTTGGATGACCTTAAGTTTGTGAGTTTACCTTGTCCTTTATAGATTTTTCCTGAAATAATACCCCTGAATAGGGAAATGGAAATTAAATAAGATAATGTAGCCAGTCCTCCATTTCTGCAAGTTCTGCTTACATGGATGTAACCAACCACAGATTGAAAATATATGAGGAAAATAACAGTATCTGTACTGAATATGTAGACTTTTCCCCTTGTCATTATTCCTTAAACAATTCAATGTAACAACTATTTACATAAGTAACCTAGAGATTGTTTATTCATTTATTTTTTGTGATACTGGGGACTGAACCCAGGGGCCCTCTACATGAGTACTATGAGTACATCCGTGCCATCTGAACTACATTCCTCCAGACCTTTTATTTTTTTAATTTTGAGACAGGATCTTGCTAAGTTTCCTAGGCTGACCTCAAATTTCTCTGCCTCAGACTTCCACATTGCTGGGATTACTGGCAAGCCACTGCACCTAGCTGTATTCTTTTTCTTAATTTTTTATTTGTTCTTTTTAGTTATACATGATAATAGAATGTATTTTGACATATCATACATACATGGAACATAACTTCCCATTTTTTGTGGTTGCACATGATATGGAGTTACATTGGTCATATATTCATATATGAACATAGAAAAGTTATGTCAGATTCATTCTACTGCCTTTCCCATTCCTATCCCTTCTCCCTTCCCCCTACTCCACCCTGTCCAACCTAGTGAACCTCCATGTTTGAGCTAAGCAAAAGGTCAGGATCGCATTTTCAGATGCTTCCTATAGTAAATAAAAACTCAAGCACTCCTTCAGAATTTGTGGAGATTTTTGTTGCCTTCTTCACATTTTTCTGTTCTGAAGTAAAGTACAAAAATATAGAGTCACGTGTCACTTAACAATAGAGATAATGTTCTGGGAAATGTGTCATTAGGCAATTTTGTCATAGCGAACATCACAGAGTATACTTACACAAATCTAGATGGTATAACCTACTTTACACCTAAACTAAATGGTGGATCCTATTGCTCCTAGGCTATAATCTTGTACAGCATATTACTATATTGATATAGGAGACTATAACACAACAGTGTTTATGTATCTAAACACAGAAAAGCCATGGTAAAAATACTAGGTGACAGGAATCTTCAACTCCACTCTAATCTTATGGGACCACTGTCATATATGCAGTTCACCTTTAACCAAAACATTGCTATGCTGTGTGTGACTGTGTCAGCCTTAGCAATTAAAACTACACAAGGGCATGCTTAGAAACCTGTTGCCTATGTTTTTCCCCTTTAGAAATCTTCAAGTTTTATTTCCGGCAGATACTTTATAACTTGAAACATGAAGCTCTAGGTCTATGGAAAAACTGAAATGTAAGAATGTGGCCAGTGTTTAAACCTTAATTTCACACAAGCATGCTCTCTATCCCAGTTGGGCTGACCTCCTAAGACAAGTGGAAAAGTGTTCTCTCTTCTGTTTTAAGATTGAATAAGATTGGTATTGTTTCTTCCTGAAATATTTAATGTTCATTAGTGAGGACATCTGGGCATACGGTTTTCTTTGTGGAAAGGTATTTGCTTGGTTTTTTTGTTGTTGTGGTGGTGGTGGTGGTGATAAAATATACATAACATAAAGTTTACAATTTTAATCATTTCAAGTACACGGTTCATTGGTATTAAGTATGTTAACATTGTTGTACATACATTAATCCATCTCCAGAACTTTTTCATCTTTCCCAACTGAAACTGTACCCTTTTTTTAAAAAACTTCTTTCTTTTGGTCTAGCTTCTTTTTAAAAACTGTATATGTTGAAGTAATAAAATAAGATGTTTTAATATCACTAGATAGTGAAATGATTACTGTAGTCAAGCAAATGAACATATGCATCATCTCACATAGTTACTTTTTTTCTGTATGTATGTCGAGAGTACCTATTTTTTTTAGCAAATATCCCAAATGCAATACAATATTATTGACTGTATCCTTAATGTTGTACATTAGATCTCTAGATTGTTCATCCTGCATATCTGCAATTTTATATCCTTTAATCTACATCTTCCCCAATTCCTCTCCCCTACCTATACCTACTAAACTTTTCAACTCTCCATTTTCCCCTCCCTGGCAATCATCACTCTACTTTTGTCTATGCATTTTACTTCTCTAGGAACTTCATACAAGAGTAATCATACAGTATTTGTACTTTTATGATAGACTTAGCACCATCTATAAGATTCATCCATATCATAAGCTGTGTCAAAAATGCCTTCTTGGGCTAGGGGTATAGAGTGCTTGTCTGCCATGCACAATATCTTTGGTTTAATCCTCAGTGCTAAAAATAATAATAATAATCTTTTTTGGGGGGAGGGATTACTAGGAATTTAACCCAGGGGCATTCTATCCCTGAGCTACTATGTTAACATCAAGTATGTTAACATTTAACATACTTAATGTTAAATCCCCAGTCCTTTTTTAATTTTGAGACAGGGTCTCATTAAGTCACTGAAGGTCTTGCTACACTTATGAGGCTGGCTTTGAACTTGCAATCCTCTTGCCTCAGCCTCCCCAGTCACAGGGATTACAGGTGTGAGCCACTGAGCCTAGCTAAAATCATTCTTTTAAGGTTGAATAATATTCTGTTGTAAGTTTATATTGTATCATTTCTTATCCATTTATCTCTCAAAGGCCACTTGTGTTCCTTCCATCTTTTTTCTTTATGACCAATGCTGTTATAAATGTACAATTACTCAGTGCCCCTGCTTTGACTCTTTTGGATATATACCCAGAAGTGAAATTGCTGGATCATATGGTAATTCTGTGTTTTATTTTTTTAGGGCTCCCCATATTATTTTCTACATCAAGTACATTATTTTCATTCCATCAGCAATGTATAGGGTTCCATTTTATCCATATCCTTGCCAATACTTACTATCTTCTGTTTGGTTGTTGTTGATTTTAAATAGCCATCCTAATGGATATAATATTTATTTTGCTTTAAATTACAAATTGAACTTATTTAGCAAGAAAGGTGAAAGACCTCTACAATTAAAACTACAGGCCTCTAAAGAAAGAAATTGAAGAAGACCATAGAAGATGGAAAGATCTCCCATGCTCTTGAATAGGCAGAATCAATATTGTCAAAATGGCCGTACTACCCAAGTGCTATACAGATTCAATGTGATCCCGATTAAAATCCCAATGTCATTCCTTATAGAAATAGAAAGAACAATCATAAAATTCATTTGGAAAAATAAAAGACCCAGAATAGCCAAAGCAATCCTTAGCAAGAAGAGCAAAGCAGGAGGCATCACAATACCAGACCTTAAACTATACTACAAAGCTATAGTAACAAAAACAGCATGGTATTGGCACCAAAATAGACATGTAGAACAATGGTACAGAATAGAGTTCACAGAGACTAACTCACATAAATTCAGTTATCTCATACTAGACAAAGGTGCCAAAAACATACATTGGAGAAAAGATAGCCTCTTCAACAAATGGTGCTGGGAAAACTGGAAATCCATATGCAGCAAAATGAACTTATTTAATAAACTTAGTGCTATTTAGATTTTCTTTTGTGTTGTTTCAGTAAGTTGTTTTTCAAAGTGTCACAAATAAAATAAAAATTGTCCGAAACAAACCCTTATTAGCTTTTCAGTATTGCTGGGTCTTTGGTAGTATCTCTTTCATTCCTATTGTTGGAAATTTGAGTTTTCTGAAACACACATTTGAAATTAGTCTTGCTAGAAATTTGTCAGTTTTATTATTGTTTTCAAAGAACTAACTTTAGGGTTCGTTTTCCCTGTTTTGTCCATTTTCTATTTCATTGCTTTCTGTTTTTTTATTATTTCCTTTCTTTTACCTATATTGGATCTAATTTACTTCTTATTTTCTATTTTTAAAATAAAGGCTAAGATCATTGATTTGGGATCTTTCTCCTAATATAGGCATTAAAAACTATACATTTTCCTCTAACTACTTCTGTAGGTGTGCCCCACATGCTTCGATACTTTGTGATTATAATTTAGTTCAACATATTTTTAAATTTTCTCTTTAGTCTTAACCCATAAGTTATTTAAAAGCATGTTGGTTAGTTTCTAAGTATTTGGGAATTTTTCTAGATATTGTTATGGTTTATTTCAAACATGTCATTGTTTGGAATTTAATGAGATTGTTTTTATAGCTCAGCATAAAGGGCCTACCTTGGTGAATGTTGCAGGTTCATGTGAAGAAGAGATTGTGTATTCTGCTGTCATTAGGTGTATGTTCTTTCTATCTATTATTGTTAGTTGGAATCCATTTACATTTAATATTGTTGCCATCTTGGGGCTGGGGTAGCTCAGTGGTAGAGCACTTGCTTAGCGTGTATGAGGTCGTGGGTTCAGTCCCCAGAGCTGCAATAAATAATCAATCCTTGGTATTTCTTTTTTAAATCTTACCTGTTTTTTAAACTGTCTTCTTTTTGGTCAATGAAATGTTTTAAACTATACTATATTATATTATTTCAAATTAAAATACCACTTAGGCACACAGTTTCATTATGTGAATAATATCTTAAACTTGTATTCCAATTAGAGTATGCCAAAAGGGAGTTTAAGGGAGGCACATAAAGCAAATGTGTCACTCTGGTGCTACAAACTAACTTTTGCTACCAGAACTCTATTTGGTGCTAGTTCTGCCCTTCTTTTCCCATCCCGATATGGAACCATGACATGGTAAACCTTAAGTTAACATGTCATAAAACATGTTTGTAGAATATTTTAGTTAATATAATATGATCACTGCCTGTATACTGTCACACTTATCATGAATGAAAATATGAATTTCCTTCCAATTAAATATCAGACAAGTATCATTTTTATGTAATCGCTCAAACATTTAATTGATGAGCAGCTTTGTGCTGCCTCTAGAAGCTTTTAATTTAGTTGAGAAGGCATTTCCATGATGTCTTATGTATTTATTTATATGATATTTTCTATTATATAAATTTATTGTATATTTATATAATTTAAAGGATAAATAGCAACACAATGCTGTGTGTGACTGTTATAGATAAATGAAATAGATGAAGATGTTTGGTTAATGAGAAAAACAGCTGCCTAAGCAAGGAAATTACCACACTAGTCCCTGGCCAAACAGGATTCTCTGTATAGACTAGCAGCCTGCAAGGCACACATTTTCTTGAATTTCCTAATAAACAGTCTGATTTTATTTATTTATCTATTTACTTAGTCTCTGACTGCCTACAGAGGTTCTTGATCATTTATACTGAGGAAAAACTCTTGCCTTTTTTTCTCTTTTCCTCTTCTATATATAGATATAGATAAGTATCACCTGATTATTTGGATTAAAATTTCATTTCAATTTGGCTTTCCTGGGTGGGAAACATTTATATCATTGTAGCCTTGTGAGCATGAATTGCCTCTCTTTCTAGGTATAATCAGTTTCTACTCTTCAGCATACAGAACATTTTATGAATAATATTCATGCAGAAAGATCTAAAAATAATTTTGTAGGCAGGGTTTTGTGACTAGAACACTGGCTAGTGAAAAGAACAAAGGCACATCAGGGTAAAGGTATAGTAGGTGGAGCATTTCATTTCATTTGCTCCACCAAAGAGCTTGCATTTAGTGGAGAAGGAAAAATAAATAAGAAACAGGCATCTGCACCAGCTACTGAATGCTTCATTTCTCATCACTGTTGGTCACATGTAAACAGAACTGTTGCAGTCTTTTTGGTGTGTATGACTAAGCTCACGCTCACCCCTCTTTTTTTCCAAAAGGCAAAATCCTGAATTTTATGTTTAAAAGCACAATGAAATGTTTTTGACATTCTGCAGTTCATTTTGGAATTCACAGTCTTAAAGCCCATTCATTTTCAGTAAGGTGATAAAGGGTGTATAATACATTGCATTTTTATGCCTAATAGCACCTCCAATAGCCCTTAATGCACATTATGTACACACACCTTTCGGCATCTGTTTCTACCTGACAGCTTACAGCATTAGGCTGAATATTGTGATGAACAACTTGAAATGCTGAACAGTATTACAATAGATTCTTATTGGGAAAAGAAAGCTCTTTTAGAGTTCCCTACCACCATCACCCACTTGCTGGAGATTAAACCCAGGAGTTCACTGTACCACTGAGCTACATCCCCAGAATTTTTTTTTTTTTTTTTTTTTTTTGAGACAGGGTCTTGGAAAGTTGCCCGGGCTAGCCTCAAACTTGCCATGCTACTTCCTCAGCCTCCAGAGTCACTGTGACACTGTGCCATGCTTTTTATAGTGTCTTTTTTTTCCTTAAAAAAAAAAAAAAAAACTTTTCCATAAAGATTTTAAAATGACATATTTATCAGTACATAATTAAAATGTTATACTCTTTAAATTAGTCTTCCAAAATAGGGATGGATTTGGGCTAATCACAAAGGCAGTTCTCTTGGGCGAGGATTAAAGCATGCATTCCGTACAGGGAAATCCATTATGCAACCGTATCAGTGACTATTCTTTAAAAATATATATGTACATAGAATTGTTGATACTAAGAATTGCTAAGATCCTGCTTAATATAGTGTTTATTTATTTGAATGATTTTTTTATATTAGTTCAGTATAAAGAATGAGATTTAATAAAGGTTTGTTTTCTTATTCTGCTATTCCACTTGGGGTTTTGGATCTTGGTCCTGAAATATCTCCTAGAAATATGTTTCCTAGAATTAACAAAATAAAATAATAAAACTTTTTTTTAAAAAACTGTCTTCTGTATGCAAAATTCAGATTTTGGGCTTATGTAATCTGACCACATGCTAAAAATTAAGTAAGCACATACCCAACAAAGCTAAGTTGGTGGAGGCTGTAGTTTATGAAAAATTCCAGCCAATATTTCCCACCCTAAATGTTCCTTTCCTTTCTCTTGGCCTAAGAATAATTCAGAAGAGATGCTATCATACCCATCTTTCATTTAAAAATGTTTGGTTTCCATGTACTTTCTGAGATCATAAACCTTTTGGAACCAATTTTGACTATTAAGCAATATACCATTTAGTCCATACTGACTATTTGTGACTTTGCAGGTACTACTAAGGATGAATGTGATTTGGAGAAATTATATTTGCTGCCTAAGACTAGGAAAGGTGCCACACAGATACCACAGTGGTTCCCACCCAGTGGCCCCTCTGGGATCAAGGATTTTAACTGACCCAGCCAAAGTTTTTGAGCACAACATGTGGTGAGTTCTCTTTTTTAATCTGATATTATGTACGTTTATTAAATATCACCAGTGATATTGATATTATTCCAGTTAGTACCAATAAAGGATTTTTAAAGCTAATGTTCTTATTTAGGTTGTAGAGAAAAGCAAGGGTAACCAGTCCTGACTTACGTGTTGCTAGTTCTAAATTGCTTTGCAAATGGAATTGGAAAAGTGGAACTCCTCTAGTGTTTTAAGCAGTTTGGGGATTCTTGCCAGCCCTCCCTTCTTGCCCCTGATCCTGAGTTGCCAGTGTATTACTGGGTGGAGACTGGGTGGGAGGCTCTTTGCTAGGCAGGGCCCTCCTCTCCCCACACAGGCCCTTCATCTTTACAAATTAATTGTCAATTAGCAAATTGTGTATGCAGTACCTGCTGCTTACTGAGCATCAAGGGGTATGACATTAATCCCTACTTTCAGGGAATCTAACACTATTTGGGAAGATAAGTAGATAGATATGTATAGGAAAATCTGATAATCAACAACACAAAACATTAACTTATAAGAGCCCAGTGAGTATTATAGAGGATATAAGCCTTATGAAGAACAAATAAGTAATGTAAAACCACTTGTGTATGGGCATAGTCAGGAAGGCTTCTTAAAGTGAGAACTAAAATTAGTACTATTTATTCTGCCTTTCATACCTGGTACAGAGCCTGACACAGAAATATTTGCCTAATAATGATTTGGATAGGTAGAGCTGGATTAAGGGCATTCTGGGTGAGTAGAAAGTCATAAAACAGAGATGAGGAAGTACAAAACATTTTCAGGAGACAATAAACAGGGCTGTTTGGCTTAAAAAAAAAAAAGGCTCATCTAGGAGACTATTGAAAGATAAGATTGCAATGATATAGGCCAGATGTTAGGATGGGATCAAGATTATGCATGGTCCTGAATTCATAGCTGAAGTACAAGGTGCTATAGAGCCAACAAGGAGAAATGATTATATACATATTTGGTAACAATACACTGGACAGATCAGCCGGAATAACTTGAAGCAGGAGAGGGCCAGTGAGAGGTTGTGAAGGAGGAATAAATAGAACTTGGTACTTGTATGAAATAAAGGAAAAGGAAGAATTTGAAGTTTTGAATTTGAATTTGTCTGGATCTAAAAACTTATTATGAGATTAGCCTCTGGAGCAGGTTTATAGGACTAGGAAAGTGATTTTTGGACTTTTTTATGTTTTTATTACAACAGAATATCAACTTAAAAAGGAAATTCATTCATCTTTTATTAATTAGTTGTATACTATGCAATATGTTAGCCACTAACTATGTATGGGTTATAGAGCACTTGAAAATGTAGTTTGTCTAAATTAAGATGGGTTGAAAGATTTTGAAAATTTAGTATAAAAAAATAAGGTGAAATATTCAATTTTTGTATCAAATTTCATGTTGAAATGAATGAAATTTTAGATATATTGAGTTAAATAAAATACATTATTAAATTAATTTTACCTCTATTTTTTAATATGACTACTAGAAATTTAAATTGTATGTGTGGCTAACAATTTACTTTTTTGAAATTAAAAGGAGTAAATTAAATCACTTTGACTACCATTACTAGTATGGACAATTACTGTAGGTTGTGAGAGAAAATAGGCTCTTTGCCAGTCACTGAACTCTCCAGAGGAACTTCCGGTCCTAGCCAAGATCCTCATTTACAAGGTTGGTTTTGTTTTTGGTTTCATTTTTCTCCTTCATTAGACCTTAGTGATTTAGTTGTCTATGTTCTCTTTTCCCATCTGCTGCTACCACCAGCTCTTTTGCCTGAAATTTTTGCTTGCTGATTTAAATTCTGTCTTGTCATCAACTCTAGGGAAAGCAAGGGTTCATTAGTCCAGTGCTTCTCAAACACTGAGGGTTAGCTTTGGTCTGGCTGTACAAGAATCCTGGGAGAGTAGCATTTCATTAGGTCTAGAGATATGGCCTAGGGGATTTTTAATTTGAAAAACTTTCAGTAATTGTTAAGCACCCTTGATCCAATTCAATGACTTTCAGAATTCCCCCCACCTCTCTCTTTTAGTACTAAGGATTGAACCCAGGGCCACTCTACTACTGAGCTACATCCTCACCCCTTTTAATTTTTATTTTGATACACATTCTTGCCAAGTTGCCCAGACTGGCTTCAAACTTGCAATCCTCCTGTTTCAGTCTCCTGAGTAACTGGGATGTGCCACCAGACTTTTCTTTAGCAGAACTTTTTGCAAGTGAAGTGTTTATATGACATCTAAATATTTAAAAGGTAAAAGCAAACCTATTCTGAATGAAGCACATGGAGGCCTGGGACATCAGCAGCTCCACTTCATTTTCCTCTCCCACTTTCCACTACTTTACCATCCTGGAGCTCTGCTTTCACAGTTTGAAAACCTGGAATTAGTCTAGACAACCATCCTTCTCCATAGCATGCTCCCCAAGTTATCCAGCCTGCACTGGGACACTACTAGTAACCCCCTCACCCAGCAGACATAGACTGTAATAACAGCAGTAAAATGATGGTTTCCTTCAAGAGAAAATGAAGTAGCAGCTTTACATCATTTCCCCACACATCCTTATTTCCACCCCCTACCCCCCTTTTTTTTTTTGCTTGAAGATTTGTTACAAAGATTTGTAATTTGTTTTCTCCTTCCTTCAAGTCCAAAGTTCTGTCTAAAGGTTTTCATTTTCTTCCTTTTTTCTTCTTCATATTTAAGAATAACATTTCCTCTCTTGCTGAATTTGACTTTTTTACAGAATGTTTCTATGAAAGTACATGTCAATTTTCTCTTACAGATGTTGTTATGAATTATCTACAGTTCATTTTTCCCTTTAGCCTCTACTTTGTATGGATGAATTACTCTTTCTATGACTCTTTTAAAACTTTTTCTTAACAAAAATATATCCCATTTTATTAAGCTTCTAATATTCTGAGACAAATTTGCCTTCCAGATTCTAGATATTTGTATTATTAAATATTTATGTCTGCCTATAGTCTTGTTTTTAAATAATTTAGTGAAATGAAATTCACATAACATAAAATTAACCATTTTAGAGTGAACAATTCCATGGTGTTAGTTACATCACAATTTTATACAACCAACAACTATCTAGTTCCCAAACATTCCCATAATTCCAAAGTGAAACCCTTGTCCATAAAGCACTTTGGCAACCACTAATCTATGTTCTATCTTTTTTTTAAAATATTTTTTTTAGTTGTTGATAGACCCTTACTTTTTATTTATTTATATGTGGTGCTGAGGATCGAACCCAGTGCCTCACGCATGCTAGGCAAGCACTCTACCACTGAGCCACCACCCCAGCCCCTATGTTCTATCTTTATGGATTTAACTATTCTGTATATTTCATATAATGGAATCATACAACATATGACCTTTTCTATCTGGCTTCTTTCTTCTTTCTATCTGGTATCTTGGAGGTTCTTCTAACTTGTAGCATGTTCTTTCCTTTATTCCTTTTTATGGCTAAACAATGTCATATATATACCACAGCTGTCTTATTCATTCAACTTCTGAAGAACATTTATGCTGTTTCTACCTTTTGGCTCTTGTGAGTAGTACTATGAATATGTGTGTACAACTTTTGAATTCCTGCTTTCAGTTTGGGGAGGTATATATCTAGGAGTAGAATTGTGGGGTCATATGGTGATTCTGTTTCAGTTTTTGAGCCATTGTCAAGCTTTTTTCCACAGCAGCTAGAAACAGCTGGACCATTTATTTTACATTCTACCTTTACTCTTTTAGTTACACTTACTGCGTTTAATTATTTCTGGGGGAATATTGACCAGAAATGATATTCAAAATGCTTTTGAGACATGACCCAGACATCTGTCTCTATTAAGCAGCTTACACTGTTTCTTGGAAAAATCATTTCCCATTTCCCATTGTTCCTAGTTAAACTGTGTAGGAACTTTTCAAAGGACCCCTGAAATTTGTAAGGAAACAGCAAGCATTTGTGTTATGCTATGACTAAATTAGCTAGGCCTGTGGTATGACCAATAGTAAAAAAATATATATATGGCTTACTTCATGAACCAGTACATGGAGACATAATATATTACACATACATAAAACAGGAACAAAAATTGCCTGTATAGTTTTTACCATGTGAGATGTACATCTGTGTTCCCATTTGTTGTATTCTACTCTGTTTCCATTTCATTCTCTTTTTAAGTAGTAGTTAGACTAAGTTGATTTCATGACTAATGAAAAGGTTATAACCTTTAGTTTAAAAAACACTGAGCTAAGCCATTCTCTGTAGACCCAAGGTAAGACCTGGATGTTGCAACATGATTTCTGTTGTATAAGCCATTTAAATAATAGACTGTTTTTCAGAATCTCACTAAGGTTCAGATGCTAAGAATTCTTTCATATTACATAATTTTCCTTATATAAGCATTGTATTTATCATCCGACTGCTCTTGCCCTGTTTCATACATCATAAATATTTTCTTTGATTTTCTCCATCATCACGTTTGTTATGAGAGGCAGTAAAGTACAAATGTAAAGAGTACAGACCTAACGGTTGCCCAACCTTGGGAAGTTACTTGATCCTTCTCTCTCTTTTTTTATAATTTAGTGAAGTGAAATTCACATAACATAAAATGAACAATTCTGTGGTATTAATTACATTCCCAAAGCTACCTAACCCTGGAAAGTTATTTAATCCCTTTGTGACTTAGTTTCCTCTTCTCTAAGATGGGATAATAATAGTAATATCTACCTCATAGTATACTGTTAGGATTAAAGAGATCACATTTAATATAAAGTATCTACACATTGTAAATAAGCAACATACTGTATAAGAGTTAGCTGTCTTGGGGCTGGGATTATGGCGCAGTGGTAGTGTGCTCGCCTAGCACGCGGGAGGCACTGGGTTCGATCCTCAGCACCACATAAAAATAAAATAAAGATATTGTGTCCACCTACAACTAAAAAATAAATATTTAAAAAAAAAGAGTTAGCTGTCTTATTATGATTACTATTTTCTTTTTTCTTTTTAATTTTTTTTTAGTTGTAGATGGACACAATGTCTTTATTTTATTGCTTTGTATGTGGTGCTGAGGATCGAACCCAGGGCCTCATGCCTGCAAGGCAAGCGCTCTACCGCTGAGCTACAATCCCAGCCCCATGATTACTATTTTCTAAGGTGTACTTTGTTTTTTCTTTATTATTAGGCTGTATGATTATATAGAGAAGAGCTTAGCTTATATCTATTTCTTAGCTATATTCTCTATAAAATGGGCACACAATAAATATGTTTGAGTAAGTGAATCTATGTAGAGAAATATAAGACCTAATTCCTGTCTATTGGAAGTTTACAATTAGACTGAAAATGAATACAGTGGGTAAACATGAACTTTGAATCCAAAATATCTGAATTTGAATCCTGCATCTATCCCTGTCCATCTATATGATCTTGAGCAAGTTCCTTCCTGGGGTTTTTGTGAGTATAAAGGAGATAATACATGTAAAATTTGTCATAGCAATAAGTGTGTACTAAAAGGCATAGTTCCTATCATCATTATTAGATGAAGAACTGAGACACATGCTTATAAATAAATAAACAACATAGAGGAATATGTAGGACCATAATAAGTGATAAAGACAACAAAGACCCTAGGAATTCAGAATAGGAATTTCCTGAGATGGGAATGAAAAAGCAGGTAGAAGCTGGGTGCTGTGGCACACACCTGTAATCCCAGCACTTTGAGAAACTGAGACAGGAGAATCCTGAATTAGAAGCCAGCCTTAGTAACAGTGAGGTGCTAAGCAACTCACTGAGACCCTGTCTCTAAATAAAACATAAAATAGGGCTGGGGATGTGGCTCAGTGGTCCACTACCCCTGAGTTCAATCCCTGGTACCAAAAAAAAAAAGCAGGTAGAATTTAACCTGAACAAGAATGAGGAATATTTTAATAGTTAATCATTTTTGTTGTTGTTGTTATTCAAGTGGTTACATGAACATCTGGATTTGGGAATAAATACATGAGGTGTATTGTAAAGCATGCAAATAGACCTGCTCAGTTGGGAGTTGGGTTTAATGTTTTGAAATTGAATGAGTGATATGATGAAAGTATTTAGGAAAATTAATTTGGCACTGTTGTTCAGGATACTTAAACTTAGCCATTATGGAACATAGAGTGATATCCTTTATCCTTTATTCAGCATTTTTTGGATATTCATAGGTGCCCAGCCCTGGGCTGGGTTGTGAAGAACACAAGAAAAGACTGAAAATCAACCACTGCTCTTATCTTTTTCAAAAATAAACCAGAGCCTTCCAGGTAAAGAAAATGGGATGAACTGAAAAGCAGAGTATTCTTCCTCCAACAAACGAATAAGAATTAGTAAAAGCAAGCAGAACAATGCCAACAGCAACCCCCTAGAAAAGATCATACACATGGAAAACTAGTCACCAAAGAAAGAAATTATAGGTTCTTTTGTGTCACCTAATCCCATCTGCATCCATCAGAAGTAGTAACTAGAGAAAGAAGATCAGCAGGTAAATTTTGAGACTTCTTTCTAAAACTCATTAGACAGCTGTGGCAAAAGTTGAAAAGTTGGAAATAAATGCTCTTACCTATCACCGCAGAATTTGAGGTCTCAGCAAAGCAGGGAAAACTGGAGGGTCTATCATTTTCAAGGGCTCCATGTTGAATTGAGAGAACTATCTAAAGCCCAAGACAAACTCATTTAGGAATACAACATATCCTAACAGGTAAATGAAGCCTAGCACAGGACTTAATCATCCTTAGAAAAAAGAAAGAAAGGAAGGAAGGAAGAAAGAAAGGAAGAAATGAAAAAGAAAAGGTATACCTAGCTTTTTGTCTCTCAGACGGCCAACGCACTACTTTCTACAGTTATCATGCATCCAGGTACAACTGACCTTCGCTGCCTTTGATGGGCCATCCAAATTCAAGTTCAACCCCAGAGATCAAAGTGGAATACCTAGGTGCACCTGTGGGGAAGTGAGTGCCTCATCTGCCCCAGTTCTCCATCTCAAACTCCTCAATATGCAAAAAAAAAAAAAAAAAAAAAAAAAAAAATTGATGGTATCACCAAAGCAATTGGTGACTAGAAGTATCTAAAGACTGCAATGAAAATGCCATTAAGACCCAGATTAAAGTGGTACTCTCTGCTTCTGCCCTAATCATCAAAGCCCTCCAAAAACCACCCAGAAACAGAAAGGAAAAAAAAATCAGCAAAACATTAAGCACAATGGAAATATCACTTCTAATGAGTTTGATAGTAGTGCCTGCTAGATATGTCACCGATATTTAGCCAGAGAGCTCCCTGAAGCTACTAAAGAGATCTGCCCAATCTTGGGCTGCAATGTTGAATGCTGCGGCCCTTAGGACTTCACAAGTGACATCAACAGTGGGGCAGCAGAATGCCCAGCTAGTTAAAAGCTACAAAGAAAAATATTCCAATAAACAATCATTTGGCAAAACAAAGCAAAAAGCAGATTCAGACTCTCATAAAGGCTGCCTGCTACTCAGCAAAGCCCATCAGTAACCCCTATCCCCCATTAGGTTACAGAAACATGGATAAAATGCATAATGCCAAGCCTTTGAAATAGAACTTACAGGAACAAATAAAAAGTTCTCTGGAAAAAGTAGAATGTCAAGGGAAATTTACCTGCAAAACAAGAGAAAAGAAAGAAGAAAGGAGGGGGAAGAACATATAGTGCCTTGTGTATTAGTTTCCATTTTTCTAATATTCTATATAAAGGGAATCATATAATATGGGCTCTCTTTTTGTCTGGCATCTTTTACTCGGAATAATTATTTTGAGATTTATTCATACTGTTGCATGTATCAATATTTTTTTCCTTTTTATTGCTGATAAAAGATTCAGTCAATATATTTTAAAAAGCTCTCAAAAATCTCTGGGCATGATGACAAACACCTGTAATCCCAGCAGCTCTTGAATTTTACCAAGTCTTCTTCATCTTTGTGTCCCCAATTCACAGCTCAGTGCCTGATATATAATATAGGTTCCCAATAAGTATTTAATGAGGGAGGTAGACATTGGTTTCTCCCAGCAGCTGTGACTCCCATTCCATTGTATATGAAGTGAGAAGGAATTGTTTTCTGTGTTTGTGTCTTTCGTTAATCACTTATTCCTAAGTAAGAAGCTTATTACTAATACCAACAGTCAACTGAAATATTCATTATTGCCAAAGAAAGAAATAGGTAGCCAGGATTCAGAAATATACATTAGCCTCAATAGAGGAAAAGAAGATTCAACTGAAGTTAGTTCAGTTATTAGCTGATAGGCCTATAATAGCTATATTTCATCCATTCTGAGACTTACATTTTCACCAATTAACATCTCTGAAATCATGACACTTCTTGGAATTGATGGCATCTTAAAATTGTACTTGGAAATGGCTTTTTTTCTTCCTTACTAGTACAGAAAATAAAGGCATTGTAGATTTGATGAAATAGGATAATTATAACCCCAAAGTACTTAATCTTAATTTGAACACTGTTTTGAGAACTATTATTCTTATTTGACTAATACAAAAGCAGAGAGAGACAGAAAATTTAAATGATTTTCCATTGCCATACATCAAAGCTAAGAGAGTATTTGTTATATTGTTAGAAAAACATTAAAACCTTTTGCTGTATGGGCAAGGGGGCCATGGATATAGATATAAAGTTCAATCATCCTTAGAAAAAAGGAAGTATGTATGAGCATAGGGAAAAACACTCAGTAATAAAAGAAATAAAAATTAAAACTATAAAGTAACTTTTTAGATCTATTAAATTAACACCAGAAAAGAAAGGGAAGGAGGGAGGCAGGAAAAGAGGAAAGAGAAGGAAGGAGGGAAGAGGAGGGAAGAGAAAGGAAAGGAAGATAGATAATATCCAGCCCTGTCCTGATAATGTTGTAAATTCATACAACTTTATTTGGGTACTTTTTTTTTCAGTCTCATCTTTTCCTTATGTTCTTTTTTTCCTGTCTTCTTTTGGATAAGTCGAATATTTTTTAATTTTACTCGGTTCAATTTTTTTCTACTGGCTTTTGGACTATGTATCTTTGCATTATTTTTTAGGTTATTCTAGGACTATAGTTTCAAATATTTTTGCTTCAGGACTCCTCTACACTCATAAGTCACTAAGGACCCCAAAGACTTTTTATTTAAGTGGATTATGTCTGTTAATATTTTCTATATTAGAAATTAAAACTGACATATTAAAATATTTATTATTTTCAAGACAAAACCCCTATTATATATTAATATAAATAATATTTTAATGAAAATATCTATATATTCTTAAAAATGTAGTGCAAAGAGTGGCAGTATTTTAAATGTCTGCAAGTCTCTATAATGTCTGGCTCAATGGATGATGCTGGATTTTCATATCTGCTTCTGCATCCAATTTTTGTAGCATGTTTATGTTGAATTACATGAAGAAAATTTGGTCTCACACAGACATGTACTTTTAAAGGAGAGGAGTTTTTAACAGCCTTTTTAGTAAATTGTGGAAATTTTTCTTGATATTATATTAAATATCAGTAGTGGCAGTTTCTTTGTTGCAATTTGGAATATGAAACCATAAGAATGAGCTTTTTGTATTTTGCTATATTATAATCTCTTGGTGCACCTTGCACTTTGGATGCATTCTTTCTTTACCTATATAGCATCATTCATGGGTAACTTGGAAAAGATTGGTTCTGTTTTGTGTAGACCTTCCAAATATTGACATTTTATTTTTCAGTATTTAAAAGTCCCATTTGTTAATACCATCATAAGTCTTATCAGGAAGATATGATAGGTTTTTTTAATGTATGATTAATATTATCAATAATATCCTGTACAGAGTCTAAGATTATGTTGTCTTCCTTTAAAGCTGTTGAGTTTTTGTTTTGTATTGCCGCCACCCCCCACCCCAAGTGGTTAATTTTCTGACTGATCTTGTTTGAGGTTCAGTTGATTTTAGGTTGTTAGAATGGGATATTTTGATATCCCCAAGTCTAGAATGGTTCTTAATCCTGTGGCTGGGATTTCTAGGGTTTTAACTACACACCTGAGGTGTTCAGAGAGATCTCTCCATTCTAACATAGCTGAAGTCCAGAGAAGCACAGTACTGCCTATCTCCGGTGAGTTTTCTTCTCTCTTTATCTCTGTCTGTCTGCACCCCCACCCTTTCCCTCTCTCCCTCTCTTTCCCTCCCTCCCTCCCTTCTAGGTTCTCTGGAGCCTCACCTTGTAGATAAACAGCTAGCAATAGCTAAAAACTCAGGAAATTCTCTTGCAGGCTTAGGGGCCCTCCTCTATATCTAGTACTCTCTTCAGTATTCTCCCACACAAACCCTTACCACCTCAGCCTCTCTGACCCCTGATCTCTACCTTCTTAACTCATGAAACTACCATTCAGTGAGACCACTAGGCTCTGCCTAGGGGCTTCACCTCTTTGTACCAGTCTAGAAATGTGTCCCCAGACAGAATGTCTGGTTGACTGCGAGGACTCACCTTTTGTGTTTCTCTTGTCTTAAGGAACACAGTACTGTCTGAAGTGTAATCCAGTGCCTGAAAATAGTTGCTTCATATATTTTATCCAGATGTGTGTGTGTGTGTGTATGTGTGTGTGTGTGTTTAGTTGTCAGTGGACCTCTATTGTGCTTATTTATATACAGTGCTGAGTATCAAACCCAATACCTCACACATGTAGTAGGAAACTAAGCCCATTACCAGGTATTCCGTTATGGCCCAAACCAAGTCCTATATAATATTTTTAAGTCATAATTATGATGAAGATTTTGGAGCTATGTAGAAAAAAAAATATATGTATATAGCTATGTCATAAATACGAATTTGTTATAGAAGTAAGAATTATTCAAATACGTTTAGGCTGAAACTAGTAAACACTATTTCTTTTTTTAACCTAAGAATAAATATTTTATTTAAAAGTCCCTAGCCACCTCATACATTTGTCAAATTCATCTTTGAATTATGTTCTGGACTAAAGATATACTTGAGTGGGAAAGTGCTTGCCCAACATGCACAAGGCCCTGGGTTCAATCCCCAGCACTGCAAAATAAATAAGAAAGTAAGCAAATAAATAAATAAATACTATACTGAGACCTTTATATACATGGTAAATAACAAAGACAGGAAAAACAGTCTATTCATGTAGTTTTGCACTGAGTGCTTCCATTTAGATCTGAATAGTAAGAGTTACTATATGAAGCATCCCCAAATTTAGAAGAATTTTCTATAGGTAGAATCTTAAAAACTTTAGTATGCAAGCTAAACAAGTGGGGTGTGTATATGTGTGTCTTTTAACTTTTTCAAACCAAAACAAATGCACTTATTTAGTCTGCTATTGCCATGAACTTAAAGTTAAAACAAAGAATCATCATTTAATTATACTACAGGTATAAAAGGAATGGAAAATGTATATATGTAAAATGTATACATATATATGAACTGAGATCACAGGACAGATGACTACTACAAAATCCTGAGACCAATTTTACCTGTCATATTATGAATATTTGTCTTACTTGCTCAAAAATCTTCTGGGTTTTTTTTTTTTTTTTTTTTTAGTGTTTTTTTCTAAATTTTCATTTCAAGTATTGAGTATATTTTGCATTTTCTGCTCAATTCTTTTTTTCTTTTTTTTCTTTTTCTAAGGAAACATAAGTTCCCTATTATCATAAGAATTGCTGTTTTCCCCTAAGAACAGTGATATAAAAATTTTAATGACCATCATTGTATGTCTTAAACAGATAGTATAGTATTTATACATAATTTTTAAAAAATTCTTTTTAGTTGAAGCAGCTTTACAATATTAAGGAAATTTTAAGATAACTCTTTCTTAATCCTGTTACTGTAATGTAATTGTTATTATTTCACCATTTAGAATCTTTATTTAATGTGTGTATAATTTTAAACAGTTGTAATTTTAACACAAACACAATTTTGGAATCGGTTGTAAATTTTTAACCTGGTGTAATTTCACAGATACTTTTTGACATTTTTATATGGTAGTGAAATTTTTTCTTGGAAATGTTTGTATAATATTGCTTTGAGTTACCTTATTTTTTCATTCCCCTATGACTGAGTTTGTTTCCAGTTTTTTGCTATCATATTTAGTGTTCTGGTGAACATCTTAGTACAGATATTTTTCTCTATAGAACTTCATTATTCTTTCAAATTATTTTGTTGCAATAAATTCCAAGAAGTGCATTTCATAGGCCAAACAGTATACCCATTTCTTTCTTTGGTTTTTGTTTTAGTTATTAAATGCCTAATTATTTCAGTTTTCTTATTAGTTGTTTGTCTCTGTGCTTAAATTCCATTGTTGTATTTATTACTTATAAAAATATTTGAGTGATTCTTATTGCTGGCTGGTGGATTTTGGTCTATATGAATCAGACTTATAATATAAAGAACTGCCATAAAGCAGCAGGTCTGGAGGAAGTCCCCATAAATAGAGTGGGAACATTTTGTAGGTTTCTTTGCAGATTCTGTAACTGTATAGTGGGAAAATCTGTTCTGCAGGAACTTAGGGTATAATATTCCCTTAACAGTTAAGAAAATGAAATAACATAAAGAACAGTATAAGAAAGTTAGGACAATTTAAGAAATAACCATATCTATTAAGTACTTAAGAAGAAAGAAGTTAAACCAGCACTTTAAAACACATGCTTAAAGCTGAAGACTGCATATACTCTTGTTGTCTCACCACTTGATTCTCTACAGAGAAAGGAATTGTTCTATTTTCTTCCTATGTGTTACAAAAATTTGTAGATGAAAAACTCATCCCCAGCCTTAGTAACACTATTATTTAAGTAAATGACTTATTGCCTTTAATGTCATAGCTGTCATGCAGTAGCATTCTGTATTTATATGTACAAATGTATAGTTGCCAACCTCAATTCATTTGTAATTACTTACATTTATTAAAAGAAATCATAACAAAAATCTATTCTAATTTTATTTATTAAAGCAAGTGACAAGATGCTTAATGATTGGGTTATAACTGAGTTTTATTTTTTTTAATTTTTTTTTAATATTTCTTTAGTTGCCAATGGATCTTTATTTTATTTATTTATATATGGTGATGAGTATCGAACCCAGTGCCTCACACATGCAAGGCAAGTGCTCTACCACTGAGCCACAACCCCAGCCCCTATAACTGAGTTTTTAAAAAAATACTGGTAGTTAAATTTTCTTCTGTGAAACTAATTTTTTAAAAAATTAAAAAAAAAATTTTTTAGTTGTAGGTGGACACAGTATCTTTATTTTTTATTTTTATGTGGTGCTGAGGATCGAACCCAGTGCCTCACATGTGCTAGGCAAGCACTCTACCACTGAGCCATGACCTCAGCCCCTGTGAAACTGATTTTTATATTCTCACTCGCTTTTCCTAGAGATCCAGTGTACCATTTTTTGGTTCTTTTAAAAATAAAATAGACTCTCACCTTTCCATAGTGTATTTTAGCTTGGTCACTGGAATATATCCTCTGATATCTGATTGCATAAACATAAGTTAAAATAGAACCAAGCTTCTTGTCATTTTACCCAAAGCAACTCCTTACTCGGTCATCGTTATTGCTGCTTTCCTAAATACTAAGGGTTGAGACCTTGGCATCATTCCTGACTCTTACTCTTTTTCTCCTACAATATCTTGTTCATCTCCATGTCATAACTACAATTTTTTTCAGTGTCTCCCACTGCACTCTCCCTTTGTGTTTTCCGTTATCCCCACCTTAGTCCTGGTACTCACTACTCCTAGACCGCTGCAACAGTCTAATTGGTCTGCCTCCAGTCCTTCCCCCAAATATACAGTGTCCATCGTGTCTTGCACATAACTTAAAATCCTCTGAAATCTGACCATTACCCAGCTCCCAACTTCATCTGCAGTTACCCAAGAGAACCAATCAAAATGGAATTTTTCATTATTTTCTATGATATGCTGTCCATATTGCCAGCTTCTTAATGACAAGGGTAATTGCCCTACTGCCTTTCACCCAGCCTGAGCCCAAACCACCCTTCCCCTTAAGCCTTCCTCTTTGCCCCAGCCAGCATTAATTGGCTGTACTCCCACTCATCAGGTGCTAACCATATCTGTTCCATTGTAGTATTTTATGTTTTGTCTGAGAGTATATGCCTGTGATGGATAAGATTAAGTCTTAAAATCTGTCAGTATCCCCTCCTGTGTTGGTAGACAGTAATAGACTAAAGGATGAGAAGATGGACTTTGATATGACGTAAAGCTGGGTTTGAATTTTGGTTCTGCCACCTTTTGACTATAGGACCTTGAGTGAGTTGCTAAACTTTTGTTTCCTCATATGCAAAATGAACATGATTAAAACTCTCTCACAGAATTTTTGAAAGGATTAAATAGGACAAATGTGTATGAAATGTGCTTAGCACAGTGCTTGACATGTAATAAATAATAAATGTTAGTAATTATGATCATTCTAACTGCTTAGTTTGTCAGTCACCATTAATGATGCATTTTCAAAAACTTTATAATTTACCATCAGTCACATGACTACAAATATATAGTTACAGTGTGAAGGTGTAGATATCAGTAGGCTACATGGACTTAAATGTAGGGTATGTGTGTATGTGTGTTTTTCTTGTGTAGAAAAATGATTTTTGTTTCAAGAAATAGTTTCACTCACTTATAAACTAACCTATTGCAAAAAAGGAAATACAAGCTTTGTAAAAACGAAACCAAAACCAAATCACCTTTTTTTGTATATAGATGTTGCTTCTGTTCTAAGAAAGACCCCACCACCACCACCCGCCATGGTGCTGGGGATTAAACTAGGGCCTCACACATGGTAGGCAACAAGAGACATTTTTACAGCACAATGTAATATCTTCTCATAGAGAATAATTCTGAAATTAAAATATACTTACCAAAAAGTGCTAGATCTTAGAAAAATGACCCTTTTATATGCTACATCAAGTTACTCTTACCATTTAAATGTTAAGTGAATCCATTTTCAGAAATTAAGGTAGCTGGGGCTGGGATTGTGGCTCAGTGGTAGAGCACTTGCCAAGCACACATGAGGCACTGGGTTCTGGGTACTGGGACAATCCTCAGCACCCACATAGAAAATAAATAAAATAAAGGCATTGTGTCCATCTACAACTAAAAAAAATAAAGAAATTAGCTAATAAAAAAACTGAAGTTACTTTTTAAGTTGCAGTAAATACAAAACATCTTAAAACTTGAATCTGACAGTAAAGTAACAAAATGTGTTATAAAAATATTATTAAAGAATGCTCTGCTCATAAATTAACAAAAAGTCAAATAAATCAGCCTTAGAGTAAAAAAATAACAAACTGTCCCAGTACCCAGTAATAATTCACTGGGTTGTTCTGGGGACATTACTTCAGCAGCTGTTTCCCACAAGTGGCTGGGACTGGCAGCATGGCCAGATAAAAAGAGAAGAACCACAGGAGTTGCAGGGTCACACCAGCACCATCAGGAGGAACATCTGATACAAAGCGTGTTCCTTCAACATGGGATTTGTTATCACTTGTGTTTTCCTAATATAGAATGAAGGATGAGAGTCCCTGATCACCTTTTTTCTGCCATCTTCAATTATAAAGCACATTTGACGAGCTTTTTATTTCTTTTTTCCTAGGGATCATATGCAGTGGTCTAAAGAAGAAGAAGCAGCAGCCAGAAAAAAAGTAGAAGAAAATTCAGCTGTGCAAGTCGTTCCAGAAGAGCAAGGTAGCCAATGACATGTGGCTCCTGGAGCCAGACTTCTCTGACCTTCAGTTCACAGTTCTCAGACCTTCTGTTCAGTTCACAGCTGATCACCTTTCCTCCTACTTGTGTCATTGCTTTTGAGAGTTCTTAGCTTCTACCTAAGCCAGTCAGTCCACTTGTTCCATTTGGTAGAATTCCTAGTTCTTCCAGGGTAGTGGGACCAAAATTAATGAAATCAATTATGTATTCACCCTATAATTGGTCTTTTGGTTGTCATAATGCTTTTTCTGGGAGATACACATATGGGTGGCATTTTAAACAAGATATGAAAATATAGCTTTAAATTCGTCCTCTTGCTATGCTTTCAGTATGCTATTGTGTGTTTCACTTGTTAGGAACTTTGAACATATTCATGAACTTTGAATGAAGAAGATAAAGTCATATCAAAATGTTGCTGGTCTTTTAGGATAAAGTTTCAATAAAGATCAAAAGCATTTTTCTTGGAGGCCTATGTATTTAGAGTTTAATTTAGGTAAAGCCTTGTCAGCCTTCACAAATGGCTTTTAAAAAAATTGGCCTGTGCTACTGTCAAAAAAATAGAAAATGAAAAGTGTTGACAAGGATGTAGAAAAGTAGGAGCCCTTGTGCACTGTTGGTGGGATTGTGAAATGGTGCAGCCACTATGGAAACCAGTATAGAGGTTTCTTAAAAAATTTAAAATAGAATTCCTATTATGATCCAGCAAATCATTTCTGGGTTATATAAAAAAATTGAAAGCAAGATCTCAAAGTGATATTTGCATTTCCATGTTCATAGCAGCACTATTTATGATAGGCTGCTGTGGAGACACAGAACAAAAGATGCCATTTCAGAATGACTCATAGAGGTGAAGATTTCTGCTGCGTCCCCTCTGCATCCTCCCTGTAACACTACTCAGTGCAGTGGGCTTCATGTGTATATCAAAGGACCATGGCAGCAGGAGAAATACATTATGAGGTGACAATCTTACCACACTTAAAGCAAGGTTGCACAGAGCAGTAGTTAAGGCTGCCGGAAGGGTGGCAAAAGAAGACGACTTGCGTTCTAAGGACAAAAGGTGGAAGCAACACAAATGTCCACTGTTGGATGAATGTTGTAAACAAAATGTGGTACATACATAAGAGGGAATATTATTCCACCTTAAAAAGGAAGAAATCCTGTCACATACCACAGAATGAACCTTTAGGACATCAAGCCAAGTGAAATAATCCTGTCACAAAACAAATACTGTATGATTCCACTCACATGAGGTATCTAAAGTAGTCAAATTCATAGAAACAGCAGAATGGTTGTTGCCAAGGGTTGGGTGGATGGGGGAAAGGGAGAGGTTTTTTTGGTAGGTTTAGAGGTAAAGTTTGGCAAGATGGAAACATTCCAGAGATCTGTTTCACAACAATGTGAATATACTTAACACTAGTGCACTTAAAAATGGTTAAGATGTTAAGTTTTGGGGCTGGGATTGTGGCTCAGTGGTAGAGTGCTTGCCTCGCATGCGTGAGGCACTGGGTTCGATCTTCAGCACCACATAAAAATAAATAAAATAAAGATATTTATATCTTTAAAAGATATTTATATCTTTTAAAATATCTAAAAAGATATTTTAAAAAAAGATGTTAAGTTTTATATTGTGCATGCTGTGTCACAATTTTTTTTTTTTTAAAAAAAGAACAAGAAGGAAACGGATTGAGGGAGGAAGAAAAGAAAAGAAAAAGAAGTTGGCCTATGTCCTCACTGCATAGCTGAGAATGCATAGATCCTCTGCCCAACTCCTACCCTGTCCATATGGGATTTTCCACCTTATTTTTCTTAAAATGATTTCATCTTTGGGAACACATTGTTCTTTTCCCTTTCTTTTTAAAAAATAGTTTATTGAAGTACCAAATAGATACAGAAATTTATGCAATTATAAATGAATTTTCACAAAGTGAATGCATCTATGTAAATAGCACTCACCCTGAAAAAAAAGAATATTACCAATAACTCAGCTTCCTCATGCTCCTTCCCAATTATAGTACTCCCTCAGACCCCTCATACCTCACAAAGAATAGCCCCCATTCTGGCCTCTAATGCTATGGATTAGTTGCCAGAACACTTGGTTCTGGTCATCATCTATTCTGGTCACTGTTGTAGCAACATCTGTATAACCTAATGGTAAAGCAAGAGTCAGCAAACTATAGCCTATGGGCCATATGCAGCCTGCTTCCTGTTTTTATAAAGTTTTATTAGATAGACTTACTTATCTTTTGACATATTGTCCGTGGCTGCTTTTGAGCTATAAATACAGAGTTGAATAGCAACAGAGACTAAATGTGTTCAACAAAGACCAAAGAACTTACTACCTGGTCCTTTACAGAAAATATTCTACAAGTTACATGGTAGAATTTTTTTTCATAGATTGATCAGCTGTCCTGAAACTCCCAGAGAAAAATGTTTGCTTCCTGTGTAAGCCAAACATAGTAAAAATCATCAATTCTATTGGTAGTTAACTGTTGTTCTAGTGACTTTAGTCTACAGTTGAGGCTGAAGTTTGAAGCAAAGGTAGTTGCAAAGACCAAACCAGCGAGACAGCCCTCATTAGCTGCCCTTAATCAGTGAAGGTGACGCTAGACTGTGTTGGTATCATGGATAACCTATCTTAACCTCTGTCATTGTTTGCTATGCCTAATAGGTAGTTCTTCCTCCTCCTCCTAAACATGAATGTGTCCTTGAGGGTGGACGGTAAAGAAGAGCACCTGATCCACAGTGGAATCATTCTGTTTTTACAAGCTCCAACTGTGCAGTCCCAGGATGGAATATGGCCAGGGAGTGTTGGGATTGGATTTGAGGGCGCATACCAGTAGCGATACTGCCTACAGATCAGCCAACACATTCCTTTGCAGGACTTTGTCACACTATTTTTGAGGAAGTATAACTTTGCTTCTTTTCCAGCAGCTGCACAGACATATTTTCCACATTACTCAAACTTCTGCTAGTGGCCACCTGGATGTGACAGAGTCAAGCCTAAACTGAATTAAAAGTTATCAATCATTTTAATTCACTTCCAGGAAGCTAAAAATTATCCACAGTGTATTTCTTGATAATGTGAAAAAACAAGTTTTTTTTTTAACCCTCTTTTGAATATATCTGTGCAGATCATAGATGAGCAAGGCTGATAATGTTCCTTTAAAGTGCTCTGTACACGGCTGCCTATTTTGTCCTATTTATGTTAACAATGAACTTGAGTGAAGCTAATGAGAAGGTTATTTTAGGGCCTCGGAAACCACAGTAAAGGAAAATGACAGTTCCCACAGAACCATAGTGTGACCAAAATAGAAAGGTGGTGACTGGCCTCTCTCTATAGAAACAGGAAAAGCAGGCAAGAGAGGGCTGATGGTGCCATGTTGAGGCGTTTGATTTGCTTATTAGTATGTCCATTCTCTTTCTGTGGAAGTTTTCTGGCTGCTGTGAAGAAACAGAGCAAAAGATTCCATTTCAAAATGACTCAAAAGAATACTGGTTTCTGCTGGTCTCCTCTGTTTTCCCCCATAATACAATTTGGTGCAGTAGGCTTCTTGTGTGTCAGGGAACCACGGTAGTGGGAGGAGTACATTATGAAGTGGCCATCTTGTTACACTTAAAGCAAGGTTGCATAGGGAAGTACTGAAGGCTGCAGGAAGACTTGCATTCTGAGGAACTATGTCAAATGACAGGACATTGTAATGAGAGCCATCCAGTGTAGTTTCTGCTAGTGCTCATAGACCTACCAGTCTGCAGAAGCCCTGGGTGAGGCTTCTGATTTGATATTCTCTGATGAATATGGGTCAGGGTGAATAGACTGTTTAAAAGCTCTGCTCCCAGATTTCGTGAGAACCCCAGGAAGTCTTGATCTGGCTCTTTCACCACTGCCTCTATAGACCATCTTTTCTTACCTAGGAGTTTTTTATGTTTTTAAAGAGCCAAGTTCTCCCATCACAAAGTAGTCTGTGTACAGATTATTATACAGTAGGAGCACTGCTTATTGATCTTATCTCACTTTATTAATGCCACTGGGAGGAAATACTGGTTGTTCTCCCATGCCGGCCAACTCTGGCCCATTTCTGTTGGTCTCTGTATGTTACACTCTCCTGTCACTCCCGTCTCCCACTTCTCACCTATTGTCTCAGCTGTTGGTGAGAACCAATGCCAGGAAACACCCTCATGATCTGAAAATAAGAAGATATACATCACAAATAATAATCTTTTGCTGAACGATGGTTGACAGTCTCATTTCTGTGGTTAAAATAAATAGCATCCAGGCTCTCCTTAGTAATATTTCATTCAATTAAATTGCCCAGATTAATGATTTTTAATTCCACATTTTCTTTTTGTGATTACTTTTAAATTTTATTATAGCTCATGTTTCTTTTAAAAGCAGGTTAACTCAGAGAAATGAGGAAGGTATATTTGGCAGTTTTTGAGTTTACGTGATTATGTTTTATAATTTTCTAAAATGATCTCCAGTGTGTTATATTTCAGCTGGTTATATAGCCAATGTAATGTGTTTTGTTTTTTTTAAAAAAATATTTTTAGTTGTAAATGGACACAATTCCTTTATTTAATTTATTTTTTTATATGGTGCTTAGGATCAAACCCAATGCCTCACACGTGCTCTACCATTGAGCCACAACCCCCGCCCAGATTTTTTAAACTTAATAACCAAAGTAGCTGCTATTTCCATTTTAAAATATCCTTGTAAATAACTACCTGCCTAGGGTAGATCATCTCTGTCAAGTAAAATAATAAGAGTCTCACTGTACCCTGCCTTGTGAATACCTTACCACTTACGAGAATGTTCTGTGTGGGGGAAAAAAAAACTGAGTAGCTAAAAGTTTTGTGCCTTAAACATAGGGTACTTGTTTCAAAGATGGCTTTGACTGTTTAAAGTTTCATGCACCACTCTCAGAAATACACTTTTAATTTAGAAATTTTAAGAGTTCTCTTTTATTAGACAATGAACTTCATCAGTGACATGTGGAAATTTCCAACTTTGAGAGCTCAGGTATTTGCGTAATTGATGTGCAAAAATAACTTCAAATTGCTTTTTGTTACATGGCAACTTAGAATAAATTTTCATAATTCATATTAATCATATCATATATGCCAGATACATAAATGGTTTAATTCAGTTTTTAGTTATGATGTTCAGGGTGATTCAGAATGAATCTGAATATTTAAGTATAGTTAGTGCGCTGTATTATTTCTTCAGCAGTATTGAATTTAATAAGTGAATAATTGAGAAGTTGCTTCATCTGGTTTTGTTAAGCAGATCACTACATCCTTTTACTGCCACTGCTGTAGAGCAGTTACCCCTGAATTGACAACTTAGGAAAGAAAAAAGAAAAAAAAAATGTCTCCAAGAAAAATTAAAGATTCATATACTTGTTAGGAGGTCATTTAGACAAGATCAAGATGATGCAAATTTCTACAAATAGAAAACTGAACTCTTTTAGCATTATTGACCTGAACTTGTGGTGGTGAGGTAACAGCAGGTTGAACCCATTTTTCACTCATGGTCAGAGAGTAACTCCTCTACTTTCCCTGTTATCACAGATACTCATGTAGTTCAGGAAATTAAATTGTGCATCAGAGGTGCTTGTTGTCTCATGCTCATCATTATGATGATTTTGATTAAGCTTCTGTGGGGTCTCAAAAGCTATCACACATCACTGGAAATTATGGATTTGCCAGCATTGATTTGAAATACTGCTTAAAGCACAGTTTAAAAAGACCCGTTGGTGCTGCTTCTCTGTTTTGTTTCTGTCTCACAAACTCATCTATCTATTCTTATAGAGCATTTTATATTCCTATTGCTCATCATAATTTCATTATATAACCTGGCATAGTTTATATTTCATATAATACAAAAAATAGGATTTAACTAATTCTGTACATCTAATCTATTTAATGAAGGTTAACTCTAATCAGCATTATTTTTACAATTTACTTATACTGACTGGAAGTCACACTGAGGTTTAATTTTCAAATTTGTTTCATAATTGAGAAGAAAGCAAGAATCAGAAAAACATTATTTTCAAAGATATTTTCGGGGGTGTTCATATGATTTTGTTAGGAAGATGATGTAGTATAATGGTTAAGAGCACAGCTTTCAGAGTTTGACAGACTTGATCTAAGTCCTGACTCTGCTCTTTCTGGCGAGGTGACCTTAGGGAAGTTTTTTTATCCTCGCTGACCCTGAATTTCTTTCTTTATAAATTGGAATAGCACTGTCTATTAGGAGATATTATTATGATTAAATGGGAGGAGAGAGTCCAAGTAAAGCATCTGACATACTACCTGATATACCATAAACATCCAAAATGTGATTATAGTTATTTTTTGTACATTCATCTTTATTTCAGTTCATAAATACATTAGTTTGACCTCAAAGATTTAAGGTACATTACAGATATCTACAGTAGAAAACCTAAACCAACATGGATCTCTCTAAGGACATCTAGCTAGGAGCATCTGCAGTCCATTCAAAAACATGAATGGTTATTTGAATACCCCTCTGTCTACTTAGGAATAGTGGGAAAAGCAAATAATTTGTTAGTGTCATTATGGTAAATTTTGATTTCATAGACTTTCCAGAAATCTATGCTATATCTTTTGGTGGGGGATGCTGGCAATTGAACCCAATGGCCTCTGAGCTACACCCCTAGTTCTTATTTTCTTAATACACTTACCCATATCCAATGCCTTCCTGAATTCTTTATAAATTTAAATGGGCACCTGGCCAAGTGAGTAGTCTGTTACATCATGGGTTAAGGTGTGAATATAGGGGTCATGTAAGAATTTGCATTCCTAACCAATTCTCAGATGAATCCAAAATTTCTAATACTGGAATAGTAGATTTTTCTGTTTAAATGACTATTTTTTAAAAGGAGACAAATATGCCCAAATATGTGCCAGAGATTTTTCAAACCCTCTGTTAAAAAACATTTTTTTAAATCACTTTACCGGCCAGGGATAATGGCACACACCTATAATCCTAGTGACATAAGAGGCTGAGGCAGGAGGATCACATGTTCAAGGCCAGTCTTAGCAACTTAGTGATACCCTGCCTCAAAATTTAAAAAAAAAAAAAAAATGAAAAAGAGGCTGAGGATGCCTGGGTTCAATCCTCAGTACCAAAAAAAAAATCACTTTACCAATTTTTTCTGCTAATTAAAGGACCCCAGGTTAACTATTAGGCCAGTGGCCAAAAGTCTAATGTGACTCTTCTCTCCCCAAATAAATGTTATTTGGAATCGTATGTGAATGAAGTAGAGATGAGTGGCAGCTTTTCTCTAAAAGCTATTGTTATTTATTTTTGTATTTTTTAATTTATTTTTTAGTTGTAGATGGACATGATATGTTTATTTATTTTTATGTGGTGCTGAGGATCGAACCCAGTACCTCACACATGCGAGGCAGGCGCTCTACCACTGAGCCACAATCCCAGCCCGCTATTGTTATTTTTAATTAATGTTATTGGTAATGGTTCGTGTAATTGTTTGATTTTTTTCTCTTAATTTTTGAGTGAGAAAGACTTGAAAAACAGCTTGGAAGTATAGATATGTTAGCAAACTTTAACCATTGTTTTCTAATAGTAACTGAGTTCTTTTTAAAAATCGCATATACTAGGGTTCAATTTAGATGTCTGATATGTTTGTTATCTAAACCAGATTGCAGTCAAATCACTAGAGGTTAATTTTTTTTCTTTTTTTTTCAAGTTTTTTTAAAATATTTTTTTAGTTGTAGATGGACACAGTATCTTTATTTATTTATTTATATGTGGTGCTGAGGATCGAACCCAGTGCCTCACACATGCAAGGCAAGCACTCTACCACTGAGTTACAATCTCAGCCCTACAGGTTAATTTGCTTTATAAACTATAAAAAAATAAAGCAACAGCCTCATGTTTAGAATAGCAGTCCAATCCAAAATTGTACAGTTTGTAGAACTAATCGTGTTTGTTTTTTAAAAATTCATGAGGCTTAATAGAAAAATACACAGAGCTTAAGCAGACTAATTTAGAGAACTATAATTCACTTCCTCATCAAATGAGGAAACTGTAGGCTAGGTGAATGAAGAATTCAGCTAGGATTCTTCATCTTTGTGTCAGATGTAGAGATACTACTTTGCAAAGGATAGAACAGTGTACCTAGTAATTATGAAATTCTTACCATTGCTTCAAATTTTCATGTTATAAATGAGTAGAAAGTAAATTTTAGACTTGCCATCAGTGTGCTTACTGTGATGTGATTTTTTTCTCTTAATATTATTATTATTTATTTTTGAATTAATATGTAAGGTTTCCCTGTTTGACGTGCATGGTTTGTTTGCTCCTACATCGTTGAGTATTGAGTTATTTCCCACTTTTTTCTATTACAAATAGGACTGCTATGCACATACCGTTTATCAGGATATTCCCCTGTACTCTCTACTTTACCTCAATTAATTCCTAGGGGAATATATGTTCAAATTAATCAAGGTATAGTATTCTAGTTACTGGTAATTAGGCTCAAATTCACTTAACAAGTAGCTTGATATTGGAAACCTAAATACTAGAGATTTGACCAAATTTAGGTCTTCTTTAAATATAGGTCTTCTGGCTGCTTTTTATTAGGCAGACAATCTTTTACCTGCATGGAGTGAGTTACAAAGAGAGTTTTTAAGGCAAAGGAAGAAAAGAAGTTTCAAAAAGACACTTGGGAAATTTAGCAGTTTTCTAATTTCTCCTGAGGCTAATTTTTAGAATGTTGTTTTGTTTTCTTACACAGTATATCAAGTACCCTCCAGTTGTTAAAAGTGGAAATAGAACTATTTTCAAGATAAATACAAATTTTTAGATAAACCATACGTAGACTTTCTTCCATTTGGGCGGATGTAAGCATGTTTTGGAGTTAACATCACATAATTCTTTTGTTATAAAGATTCACTTTCATTTCTCAGATCTTAAGTACAAATTGGAGTTTCTGACTTTATAGCAGTGCTGCTGCTGGATACAATTCTGTCTTGACGAGAAGGAAGTCTTGTGGTTAGATGGGTGGAGATCTCTAGTGGAAGACCATAAAGATAAAAAAGGAAAAAAAAAGAAAAGGAAAACTGTAAGCTTCAGGACAGGGCTATATAACAATGATGAACCTGACTATCAGCAACTGCTTGTTCGAGAATGGGAATTTCTTTATAATGATGATGAAAATGAGTCCTTCATTTTTATTTTTAGTTTAATTTATTTTTTAATTAGATAGTAAATTAACATAGATCAAAATTCAAATAAAAATTCTCCACACCATGATCCCCAGCTCCTCCATTCACATCCTGAGAAAGAACCAAGATTACTAATTGTGTGATTATCCTTCCACAGGTAGTTGGTACCTATGCAAGTAAGTGTGTACATATACACACACATGAATGGTTCTGTGTGTACATGCACATATATTTTTCTTCTTCCTTTGCCCTTGTTCTTTTTTTTTAAATGAATGGTTATGTAATATATATGCTGTTTTACAACTTGCTTTTCCCTCTAAAACTAAATCTTGGAAATACTGCATGTCCATTAAAAAGCTTTTGTGTCCTCTGCAAGCAGTTTCAAAATGTTTTGTGTCTATATTGGTTGAAAGTAATTCTTAATCCATGGATTAGGCCTGAGGATTAGCCGGTTACCTCATAGGAGTCAAGAAATGTTTGTTGGATGAATAAGATAGGGAGTGAATTATTTTATTCATGTAGGGTACATATTGGAAGGCAGAAGGCTAAGAATTGCCTGAAGCTTTGAGATCTTTGACCTAACCCTGGCCTCTTGGCCCAAGCATGACATCATAAAGTGCATATCTGTTTTAAGAAAGCACTGACAATTTTCTAAAGCTTCATGTTGAGAGATATCAATAGGAAGAGATGCCCCTGAAAGTTTTTATAGGATAGCCTCTAGACTTCAGGAGTCCAGAGACATGATCTGGTTCTGCTGTGATGGTGCCTCTAGGGCCTGGAACAAATGGGTTTGGGTTCTTTCTTCAAATGCAAAACAAGGGGATCAGAGTAGACTATTTCAATTAACCTAACTCTAAAATTATATCATTTATAATTCTTTTTTTTTTTTTGTACTGGTGATTGAACAAAGAGGTGCTTTACACTGAGCTACATCCTCAGCACTTTTTAGTTTTATTTTGAGACAGGTCTTGCTAGGTTGCTCAGGGCCTCGAAAGTTGCTGAGGCTGGCCTTGAACTTGCCATTCTCCTGCCTCAGCCTCCCCAGTTGCAGGGATTACAAGCATGTACTACCATACTTTGTTTGTCATTTATAATTCTGAAATTTCCATTTTGATCACCAATTTGCACATTTGTCATATTGAAACTTAAAAAACAAGGTGTCCTTTCTCTAAGATAATAAAAATCCACACAGATAATAAAAATCCACACAGATTTTATCACATAAAATATATGATTGTTAATATTCCAATATTAGACTATAGGAAGTAATTCTCAATGATAATACTCACAAAAAAATTGGCCATACTATTAAAGATAAAAGCAGAATTATGGGGGTAGAACTAAATAATTCACATATTGATGATTTGAAGAGAAGTACGCAAACCTCTAATTTTAATCTTTTATCAGATAAATAAAATTATTATAAGACTAAAGTTATTGAATAATAAATATAATTATTGATGATATATATATTTAACAATATTTATTAAATATATTTACCAAAATAGTAGCTAATAATAAATATAATTCATAGTAAAATAAACCTTTTGTTTTTTTCTTTTAGTTAAGTATGAAAGTGAAGCTAATAAATACTGGGATGTATTTTACAAGATTCATAAGAATAAGTTTTTCAAGAATCGTAATTGGCTATTAAGGGAATTTCCTGAAATTCTTCCAACTGATCTAAAAACTAAAGAGAATGCAGGAGAATCATCATGGGATCATGTAAAAACTAATCCTGCAGATTGTTTCTCAAGAATGCAAGAAGAAAAAAAACATTTTAAGAAAAATTCTGGCTCATCAGATGGTCAAAGCAAAGCAGGATCTGATTTTTTCAACCTAGACCCTCAAAGACTTGGAAAAGGACCCCTGAAGACTGAACCATTTCCTGGTAGCAGGGCCACTTTCAGAATACTAGAGGTACTGTACTCAAGGCAAAGATGGGAAGTGGCAGCATTTTAAAATGCATGTTTCATATTGTTTTATTAATGTTCCAGATGGTTTAGGTGGAAAATAATCAAATCTAATTAAGTAAGTGCTCAGTGTACTTTTATGCGTAAATAATACTGAGAGGACTCATATTAATCAGTCCTTTTAACTTTGTGACTTCAGTTTCATTTCTGTTACCTGCCTTTTAAAAAAAATTTGAATGTTTTCATTTGTACCTTGAGGGCAGTTTTAACTATTTATGACGTTTTGGTCTTAATACTTAACTCTCTCTTGTTACGTCTTTTTAGGTGAAATAGAAATAAGTGAAATACATAATATGCTATAATCTAGCATAGACCATTGTTTTCTGTTTTTAAAACTAAGCCCCATCTTTCTTATTAAAGGGGTACTATATGTTCATTACAGAGAATTTGCTAAAAAACAGGTAAGAGAAATAAAGTCATCTGTAATCCCACAAAGGATTTAAACACTGTTAAAATTTTATTGATTTTTTTCTCCTTTTTTTTTTAAAAAAGATGCTCATTTTTTTTAATTTTTTTTTTTTTTTTAGTTGTAGATGGACACAATGTCTTTATTTTATTGCTTTGTATGTGGTGCTGAGAATCGAACCTAGGGCCTCACGCATGTGAGGCAAGCACTCTACCGCTGAGCTACAATCCCAGCCCCGATTTTTTTCTCCTTTTGCTTATATTGTACACGCATTTTGGGGTTTTGCTTTGTTTTTGTTTAATATTATACCATAAGCAGTTTTTCCTGTCTTTAAAAGTTCTCTGTAAACATTTTCCTGACTGCAAATTATTTTACTATGTGGAAAACTATTATTTTACACATCTATTTTTTTTCTTTTTTTTTTAGTTGTTGATGGACCTTTATTTTTTTTCATTCATTTATATGCAGTGTTGAGAATCGAACCCAGTGCCTCACACAAGCTAGGCAAGTGCTCTGCCACTGAGCCACAACCCTAGCGCCTACACATCTATTTTTATACTACTGGACATTTAAATTGTTTTCAGGTTTTCTGCAGCAGAATATCTTTGAGTATAGGCTTTAGCTGCATTTTTGGGTTTTTTTGTGTGTGTGAATTAGATTTACGAGTTTATAATTTATGAAAAAATTTTAATACTCTTAACACATTGCCAAATTGCTTTCTAAAGAAGTTGTATTAATACCAGTTCCGTAGCAGTTAATACCTGTTTCATCATGCTCTCATTGGTTGAAATATTCTGATTTTATTTTAGACTTTGTTAGACAAAAATTGTACCTTATTTTAATATGCATGTTTGATTACTAAATAGGTCACACGCTTCAAATGTTTAAAAGCCATTTGAACTTACTTTTTGCATTCTGTCCATTTATTTCTTTTGCTTTTTTTTTTTTTTAAGTACCGGGGATTGAATTCAGGAATATTTGACCACTGAGCCACATCCCCAGCCCTGTTTTACTTAGAGACAGGGTCTCACTGAGTTGCTTAGCACCTCGCCATTGCTGAGGCTGCCTTTGAACTCACGATTCTCCTGTCTCAGCCTCCCAAAGTGCTGGGATTACAGGCTTGCGCCACCACACTTGGCTTCTTTTGCTTTTATTTTAATTAGCCCTACTCTTTATCATATTTATTGCAAATGTTTTAATGTGGTTTATTTTTGGATTTGGTATATACATATTTAAAATATTTCCATAATCAAATTTTCAGTGTTATTGTTGTGATTTATTTCATTGCTTTTGAATAGAAAAAGCCCTACAATACCCAGAGATCTAGTAACTTTGTTTTTAAAAAACAGAAAATCTGACATTGTGAGGAAAACGTAATGCATTCATGATATTTGTTTATTCTCTTCATTTTAGGTTGGCTGTGGTGCTGGAAATAGTGTTTTCCCAATACTGAATACTTTGCAGTGAGTTTTAGAGTTTTCTCTTACAGAATTTTGCATATTTATGAGATATTGAGAAATTTTGAAAAAAATGTTGTCATGTATATACTAGTGATGTTCTTAATTCCCACATAAACAATAACTAAAGCATCTTCCAAAAGAAGTCTCAGTGACTAATTTATATGAAATAGGAATTACTCTAAAAATGGTATGGGTTGTCCACCATGCATTTGAAGTAAGTCTGTGTTTATGTGGATAAGAAAATAAAAAAAGAACAAGAGATTTTCTCCTTTTACCAAGTTATGAATTATTCAACTTCAGAGATTGCTTGTTCCTCCTGGATACTTAGATGTCATTTTACACATAGAGAATTGAGTTTAAATTTACACCTTAGTCCTCATTTTATTTTGTCATATTTTCTGGAGCAACACCCTATATAAGACTTTTGCACATCAGATCATTGTGTCTAGGCTTGAGATTGTTTGGAAGTGGCAGCATCTAACCATGAGGCTCAAAAAAGAAAAGCAACTGTTGGGGACAGTGATGTTCTCCTGACCTTCCCTTCCTGGTCACCATCTCACCTCTGTTTTAGTATTTCCATGATGAAGAAGATACACCTTATAAAACTCTCCAGACATCTTTTACTACACTGGTTTGTCAAGTTGTTTCTTTTCTTTTTTAAGTTTACACAATAGTTTTCACATAATTTTTCCTCTGTAAAACCAGCATAAGCACATTGCAGAACATTTCCATTAGAGGAAAGTGGGTGGAAATCACCCATCATGCTAACATAACCACGGATGGAATTTTCACTTTTTGTGCATATTTTTTAATTTAACAATGTGATCTTTAAACTTTTCATTGTGAATATGTAAAAGACTAGAAAATCAAAGACAAGGACTGTGAATTTCCATAAACCTATCACTTCGATTTAATAATTATTAACATAATGCCAACATCATGACACTTTATTTTGATTATTCAGGGTGTGTTACCAAAAAATCGGAGCATTCTCCAATACTTCTGTAAACCAAACATAATGAATAGTAATTCCATAGTATTATCTAATGACCAGTTAAAATGGCCAGGCACAGGTGATGCTGGTAAGTTTGCAGTTCTGAATGGCCTTTCTTTTTTTGTGTGGGTTTTTTTTTTTTTTTTTTTTTTTGTTTTTTTTTTTTTTTTTTTTTTTTGGTATTTTGTTTTCCCTCTTCCAATTTCACAACTGAAACATTGCCAGGTTCCTTCACCTCAGTGATATCTGAACTTTTAATGCACATAAATACACTACATTGGCAATTGATTATGTGTTACTTTATGGCTTCTCTCAAGGTATTATTTGGCATTTCATTTCTTTATTCCTTGTCTCTCCAGATACTTTTTGTATATTCCTTGGCATAAAAAGTATATTTTGTCCCAATATGATTTTCTAGGTTGTCTCACAGTACAATATAGTGCTCAGTGTGTATTGACTGCTCAGTCTCCAATTCCCCACTTGTTAGTTGAATGATTCTCCGCTTGTTAGTTGCATTTTTTCCTCTGTACTTCTCCCTCCAGCTAATAATTACAAGTGCTTGGCTCCTCACTTGACTCTTTTCTTCTTGGCTATATCTTTCTTTCTTCATATCCATGTTTTAGAAATCACGGTAGCTCAATAACTTGAGATAATTAATTCATCTTTAACAGGCAACCAGTGACTAGTCTTCCAAAAGGTGGACTTAGTCGTCTCCCCAACTCAACTAAGAAATTATATTTTGTCACTTTGGAGACTATAGGATTAATATTTTACCCTTTCAGAATATCTTACCATAATTAGACCTCCGGAATTGGAGGTCGAATCATTCTCCAAGGATCATTTGATTCTTCAACCCCCTGCCAAGAGAATGCTTGGTGGTGTGGTGGTAGTAGTGATATTTGCACCTGCTTGCTGGGAGAAGGGCCAGGGCAGTCAGCTGATTTTACAGAAAGTCTCTGGAAAGTCATTGGGTGGTCACAAGACTTCAACTTGGACTGCTGATGTAGTGGGAATTCTGTCTCAGAGGTCATACTGCCGTCCTGCTGGGATATGTGCAAGTGGCACATGCTTTCCTTTAGTTCCTAGACTGTTCTATATCTTGTGGATATTCAGTAAATACACAAAGGTGTACTGCAGACCTTTCAGTAATGAGCTAAATAAACCAGGGTTCAAAAAAACATTTTTTAGTTATTTTGAAGGTTTTAGAGGACCTTGTTAGTTTTTAAGTTCCTGGAAGACAGAGGCAGATATCTTTAAATAATAGTGGAAATAGTAATATTAGCAACAACGATACAATAATGACCAACATTTATTGAGTGCTTACTCTGAATCAGGAACCTTTCCAGAAACTTTACTATGTGAGTTCATTTAGTTCTCATAACCACCTTAAATGACATATTTATCTCTCTTTTAAAGATGAAGGGACAGAGCTACTGAGAGTTTCAGTCACTATACCTTAGTCACACAACTAAATGGTAGAGTCAAGATTCAAACCTACAGCAGTCTGGTTCCATAGCCCTCATCATTATTATACCACATAGTGCAATTTGCACCTAAGTGGTAATTGAGACCACCCAGCAAATTACAAATCACATTTATATGGATTTCATAGCAAGCAATAGGGATAAATGCTGGAATGAAGTACTACTATATGAGATGGATGAAAAAAAAATCAAGCAGTGCAGGTTTTACCTTTGGTTAACTTTTCATAACCAAGTCTATGTGTTATACTTCAACTTATTTAGACAGATTTTAAATTGAATGCAAATTCCTAGTACCATAGAAGAAATGAATTATATGTGAATATAGTATTCATCAGTGAGTAGCATTTAAGAGTATAATCTGAGCCTGGGTGAGATTTTGCTAAATTCACATTTGTGCTTATGAAATGCCTCTTGAATCAAATTAGAGGTTCTAATTTTGTGCTTCAAGCCCTGACTTTATGTCTTGCCACATACCAGCTTGGGCTGTCCAGAATCAGCTCTGCTTCTCGTCCCTAGAATATGACTCCCACCTCTAAACCTTTATACCATTGCTTCTTCTCCTTACTTAGCAATGCTGTCAACCCCCTCAGAACTTTTAAGGCTTACCGTGCTGGTCCTCTCCACATATCCCAGCTAGACCATCAAGTCCACAAGAGCCAGGACCATACTTAAAATTTCTGTTTAATGACGTAATGACCTATTTTTGTGATTCAGACATGGTTCTGTACAACATGACTCAAGAATTATTTGGTACCAGCCTGCAGAGGATGATAAGGAAGGGTACTGGCCCACAAAATTCACAGTACATTCCTGCCCATGATTAACCAGCCATTGTTACTATATTTCAAATTAAGGCCAAACAGAATGTATTTAGATTCAGAAGAAGCCAATTAAAATTACTTAAGATTTTGATACAGATAAACATTTCTCTGCAAAAAAAGGGGGGGAGATTTAGTTTACTTATATATTGTAAACATAGCAACTGAGTCATAGAGGAGTTAAATCAAACTCACAGAGTTAGTAAGTATCAAATCCAGGATTCCAACACAGGTCTGTTTGGCTCTAAGAACCATACTCTTACTATTGTATTATACAATTTCATTTATTACTTTGTATTCTAATGCTTTGTACATACATGATGCTCAATAAATGTTTGGCAATAACTTGAAAACACAACTAAGAATTACTATGTTAGCATTTTATTCTTTTTTAGAAGTTGCATATATATGCTATTTAAAAAATATATGGGTCAGTGCAATGGCACATACCTGTAGTACCAGCTGCTTCGGAGGCTGAAGCAAGAGGATCGCTTGAGCCCAGGTTTCAAGGCCAGCCTAGGCAACGTAGTGAGGCTCTATCTAAAATAAAATAAATGTGCATATGTGTTTCTTCCCTGTCGGTATCAGAAGCTCTGTGAGAAGCCCAAGAGACAAATGAGTTGTACAGAAAGGAAGAGGAATGAAGGAACATAAGAGTCTGAGAGTCTTTAGAGAAGGGTAGGACTGGCTAAGCTAAGGAACTACAGGACATGATGGCGGAGAAAGAAGGAAGATGGAGCAATGTGGGATGTTGGCTTTGGAGATTTCCCATGTGGGAGTATGATTAGATACAAAGCAAATAGGCCCACGTAATGGGAGGCCTTAAAACCAGAACAGGAACTTGAAAGTTACCCTGTAATTAATACAGGTTAATTAATGTCTGCTTCACAAGACACACAAAGGCTCCCATGTATCAGTATAGGAAGCGATATTCAGAAAGAAATGACAAGCCAAGTGTCATCCAAAATTCTGTTAAAGAAGTAGTTACCAATAAATCAAATCTGTAGTTTACTTTCTCCTAGCCTAACCATGTCTGGACTCTAGATTTAAATCTGTCTTCCTTTTTCATAGGAACACTCCAGAATCCTTTCTTTATTGTTGTGATTTTGCCTCTGGAGCTGTGGAGCTTGTAAAGGTAGGCTTTATATTTTCTTTAAAGAGAGTCCATTTAATAAGGTCTGATTTATTTACTTTCGAGGTAATTCTTTTGAAATGTTTCTGGATCAAATATTATCTGTGACCATTTTTAACTGAACTTCTTTTTATTTTAATTTTTTTAAGTTGCCACTAGAAGTTTATTTTTACTTATTTATATATGGTGCTGAGAATCAAACCCAGTGCCTCACCTATGTTAGGCAAGCGCTCTACCACTGAGCTACAACCCCAGCCCCCTTAACTGAACTTCTATGACTTTTGAGAATCATGTCATCAACTGATGCCTAAGATATTAATTATCCTAAAGCAATAGAATTTGTCTTAAATTTAAGATAGATTTCAAGGGACTGGTAGATCTAGAAAGGCCAACAGCTCACAGGGATGACCAGGATGGTACTGACCTCCAAAATTCATGCCTGCTCATGAGTAACTGCTCCAAACAACTTGTTTAAGTTCAAAGGAAATCAATTAAAATTAGTTAAGATTTTCGTATGAGTAAACAGGTCCCCAGCCCCAAAATTGAAATTTTTGATTAAATCTTATAAGAAGATCTTATTCATATCTGTGTCTCTAAAGCCTCCACATAGTCTGGCACAGTAAACACTCATTGAATTAAAACTTTCAAAAAAAAAATCTGAGAAGGCATTTGATGCAAATCTAGACTGTCCTAGACTGTAAGGAAAATAGTGGAAAACCTGGGCTTATTACACAAATCCTTGAATGCTAGTGAGCACTACTTTAGAATGAAGAGACAATTTTAGCAAAAAGGAAAGGAAATTTTACTAACAAAAATGTATGGTAAAAACATAGTTGAGGGCTGGGGTTGTGGCTCAGTGGTGGAGTGCTTGCCTTGCACACGCGAGGCACTGGGTTCGATCCTCAGCACCACATACAAAATACATAAATAAATAAAATAAAGATTTAAAAAAAAAACATAGTTGAGTAAAACTCTTAAAAATTAAGTAAAAGCCAGGAGCAATGGCATATATAATCCCAGCTATTCTGGATGCTCAGGCAGGACAATCACAAGTTTGAAGCTAGCCTATGCAGCTTTGTCTCAAAAAATTAAAAATGGAAGCTAGATGTCATACCACTTGCCTAGCAAGCATGAGGTCCTGGGTTCAATCCCCAGTACTACAGAAAAAAAAGAAAAGAAAATTAAGTAAAAACTGGATTTCTGGGGTTGAGGATATAGCTCAGTTGGTAGAGCGCCTGCCTCGCATGCACAAGGCCCTGAGTTCAATCCCCAGCACCACACACACACACACACACACACACACACAAACTGATTTCTGATAATAAGAGAAATACTTATTCATTGCAAACATTTTCTATAGTAATTTTTTTAAAAAGCCTAATGGAAATAAATATACCAGTCATCACACTTCCTAGGATGAATCAACATTATGTGTTTATGTATTCCTTCTGGTGATATTTCTATAGACAAATTTGTGTGTGTGTGTGTGTGTGTGTGACTAATGCAGTTTTTAAAAATTATAGCTTTATTGAAATACAGTTCACATACTATCCCATTTTGAAGTATATAATTCAATGGTTTTTAGTATATTTAGAAAGGTGCAACCATTACCATTATCTAATTTTGATTATGTGGTGTAGGATGTTTGTATTTTAAGCCAAAAGAGATATGGAAAAAGCAGCCCAAGAGTTGAAGACCATCTCAGTGCCTCTAAACAACACAGGTGAGGCCTCTAACAACACTGCCTACTGACACATAAGGCCTGCCCTACTCTACTTTTAAATTCAAAGAGGGATTATGAAGAATATTTGTTATTAGGTCTAGATAGTAGACTTAATTTTTTAGGTCAGCTTGAACTAAGCTAATAGAAAAATGAACTGGAAATAAAGTGTGTTCAAATTTATAGAGAGAAGGCTCTTGGGAGAAAAGGTAAAGACTTGACCTTTTTATTTTTAAAAATCTACTAACTCCTTTTTTTTTTTCTTTTCTTTGTTTTTTGTTTTTGCTTTTTATTCCTTTATCGTGGCAGTCACACTCATCCTACAGAGCAGCACAGTGTTCTGCCTTTGTTCATGATGTGTGTGATGATGGCTTACCCTACCCTTTTCCAGATGGGATCCTGGATGTCATTCTCCTTGTCTTTGTGCTCTCTTCTATTCATCCTGACAGGTAAATGAAGACGAAAGGGCAAGGCAAATGTGTAAAGCTTCTTTATCACTAGTGGGTTTTAGAACCAGCAAAGCAAAAAAATGACAATTCTTGAATTTATTATTTAGTGAACTACATTATGTATAATATGCAGCCTTTTAAATGCGGTTTTTTCTTTTTTCAGACTTTAAGAAAGAAACTGGTCAAACTACTTCATTAGCAAGCTTTCTGTCACTGTCAGAATGAAGTGAACATATTCTGGCAAGACACATACCTATTAAAAGTGACAGTGCTTCAAGGAAATTACAAATTCAGAACAGCCTAATAGACTCCCAAGAGGGAAATTGTACTTGGTGATCAGAAACAAACATCTTTGATTTAGTATCTTCCTGAATGTTCGTGAAGAGGTGGGCTGTGGATCTATTTGGCCTCACACAGGTCTGTTGATGGGCTTTTGAAATTTTGTTTTAAAGAAGCCCACTAAGGAAGTTATAGCAATTTGCTGGATTAGCCTTGGACCTTTATGACCTACAGTGGGCCCAGTGCCATCATTCAACTGTATCTACATACATAAATATAAAGTTGTTTTGTTTTTGTTTGTTTTTTCTTCAGTGCCAAGGATCAAACCCAGGGCCTTGTGCATGCTAGGCAAGCACTCTACCACTGAGCTATATCCCCAGCCCCCTAAATATTTATGACTGAAATTTTTATGTTTGCACAATGTTTTAAAGCTGTAAATGCAACTTTTCTCTGGAAACATAAAAAGAATATTACTAGCAATTATAATGATCACCTTTCTTAAAATTGTGCCACCTTCTGTGTATTAAAGCATATGTGTGGCAGGTTTCAGGACTTGTTCTTTTATAAGGTTTCTTAAAACTGGTTTTTTGCAGTATCCTGGTAAGAGATACAGGCCCAGATCAAACACTTTATGTATGATGACTGTGACCCTTTCCCACGAAAACTGAGTTACTGTGTGCTTCTTTCTTTGCAATTATGAGGTCACTAGGATGCTTTATAGTCTTTTCACTTCCCAGAGATGAGCACTTTGATTATTTTGGAGAACAAGTTAGATTTCCAAATAAATCTGAAAGAAGGTTCTACCTGATATATATAACCGGTTCCATGAAGCTACCTTTTCCTCTCAGTTTCTGTACCTTCTTTCTTTTCTGCTAATCTGTTAATCTGTTGGCATTGTTCAGGTACTAGTAGAAAGATGTCATCTACATATTTTGTTTCTTTATATGAATAGTTAAAAGGATGGTGTAGGTGGGTAGAAAACAAGATTTCCTATTTGGTACCCATAACAGGAAACATATAAATTCAAAATAAGACTACATAAAGACTATTTGAAATTAGCTTAGGTAATGTATTTTCTCGTGATTTGAATTGAATGTTAAAGAAAATGGGAAGTAGATGTCTTAGGAAGATTGTTTTTAGTATTTCATTCTGATTTTTAAAAAAATTTATATATATCATGTCAGTACCACTTTCTAACCCACATGGAAATGATCTAAAAATTAGGTGAATGAGCTGAGTATGATGGCATGCACCTGTAGTCCCAGTTATTTGGGAGGCTGAGGTGGAAGGATTACTTGAGCCAGGAGTTCAAGATCAGCCTTGGCAACATAGTTAAGACTGTGTCTCAAAATAAATCAAATCAAAATAAAGTAAATAAATTAAAAGGGAGACAATGGTAAGTGAAAAGGCAAGGTAGTATCTTTAGAATCATTTAGGACCATAGTAATGGATTTGCCCCTAAGAAAGTTCTAGAAGAGTTTTTTCTTGGCAGCTTGGAAAATCCAGACACAAATAAATGGCCGGCAGTTCAGCTAGACCCTGAGTCTGGGGTTTGAGCCAAAATGGAAAAATATTGTAGGATGCTACCAAAAAAAGCTAATTGTCCTGATTATTGAAATGAAAGTATAAGATACTTCCTATAGATCCAAGCATACAGTAGACAGTCTACAAATACTCACGTTTTAAATCTCTTCTTTTCCTCATGCAGTCCCATCCTTTCCAGCCGAGGAGAGGATAGCAGAGTCAGCCCAAACAGGAGAAAGAAAGAAAAGGGCTTTGTCTCGTTCTTATTTTGTTCACCTCTTTCTTCTCTAGCCTGGTCCCACCTGCAGTTGTCAGGAAGCAGCTCTGGAACTGTAGTCTGAACCCAAACCAGGATGCTCAAGAACAGCTCCCTACTCCTTACCTTTGTCCATAAGCCCAGATATTAAAGGATAGCTGGAGGAAGGGATTTGCAAAAGGAGGTGGCTATATTTTGAATTACATAGTTCTTTTTTTTTGCATTTTAGTTTCCTCTTCGTTTTACTAACAATTACAGAAATTTTGCTGTATACATAAAACATTTATCCTGAAAGTGAATATTTTAGGGTTAGGTATGGTTTTCTTTCATTGCCAAAGTCCAAGGATATAAGCACAATATGAAAATGACCTATAATAAACAAGGAAACAATACATTTCCTTTTCTCCTCTGTGTACTTATGTTCCATTTTTTTTTTTGGCACCAGGGACTGAACTCAGGGGCACTCGACCACTGAGCCACATCCCCAGCCCTATTTTGTGTTTTATGTAGAGACAGGGTCTCACTGAGTTGCTTAGCGCCTCGCTGTTGCTGAGGCTGGCTTTGAACTCGCGATTCTCCTGTCTCAGCCTCCCAAAATTCTGGGATTACAAGCGTGAGCCACCGCGCCCGGCTTATGTTCCATTTTTAAAAAGGACTTTTCACCTAATCTATAATCTCTGTCATATTTGTCTTGTTTTCACAGTAGCTTTCATTTTCTCATCATCTACTTCATAACATGATATAATGTGGCTTACACCCCTCTATTCCACTGAACAGTTTTAATTGGAAATAATTTACATATTAACAAATTTAAACTTCTCATTTTCAAAGTAAGAAAACCTCAGCAGTTTTAAGTAGCTTGGATAAAGCAGAGACAACAAGGGCTTAGCACACCGGCTGCCCATGGCAGACATTGATAATCAGTTTTGTATTTTGATTGTCATTCCCAGTGGGCTCTACGAATCCTGAACAGAACTCCATAGGCAGCTAATGCCACTTGCTCAACACTGACGAGATCTGAATCTGCCATCCCTGGCCCATAAAAACATATGAGCCATGAACAAATAAGCAAAAAACCAAGGAAGAAAGCAAAAGGCTTTCTCCACTATTGAGGTAGGAATTGGGGTATGAATAAAATTTAAGTAGGCAGAGAGTTAGGAGAAGAGATTTTTGTTGAGAGGAAACCATGTAATCAATGGTATAGGCTCTCAGAACCAGGCGTGTAACAGTGCGGCTAGAGGAGGTGCTTCAGATTGGGAATAGTAGAAAAGATGCTGGAAGGATTCAATTGGGGTCAGTAGTAAGAGATCTTAAGAACTCTGCTAAGAAATAAAAATCTGCCCTATGAGTTAAAATCACAAAAATTTTTGAGCAAGGAGATTGTTGGACAAACCATAATTTTAAGCAAAATAATTCACCAATAATATGCAAGGAGAATGGACAGGAGAATTAGAAGCATGTTAGGAAGTGATTCTGTTTCCAGGACTGAGGAGATAGGGGTTTGTACTAAGGGAGTACCAATGGGAAATACAAGATAGAAAATAGCAAAGATGTCATTTAAAAACAAAAAAAAGCACGAGAGAGAGAGAGAGAGGACATAGAATTTAATGCCCACATGGAGAGGATAGTAAGAGAAAAGAAAAATAACCTCTCCTTCATGAGGTGAATGAGAGTACCTTTGAACAAAACAAATAAATCAGAAGAATGACCTAATTTGGGGAAAAGATAATCCCTGTCTAGATAATGTACAATTTGGGATGACTGTCGTATTTTTTATTTTACAAGGAAAATGAAGTATCTTCACTTTTTGTCTCTCTCAGAACAACCTTGCTTTGCTTAAATGTCAAGAGACATCTATGGTTTTGCAGTTCAGCATTTGGCATCATACGTCAAACTGTGTGAAGGGTCCACTCGGGTCATTTGGGTGCTTTCTTGAAACTGTAGGCCTTTTGAATCTGGTCATTTAGCAAGCCAATGGCTTTGTCTTTTTTGAGGGGTTGGGGAAGGTACCAGGGATTGAACTCAGGGGTACTCGATCCCTGAGCCACATCCACAGCCTTATTTTATATTTTATTTAGAGACAGAGTCTCATTGAGTTGCTTAGGTCCTCACTGTTGCTGAGGCTGGCTTTGAACTTGGGATCCTCCTGCCTCAGTCTCCTGAGCTGCTGTGATTACAGGCCTGCACCACTGCACCCACCTCTTTTTTGTTTGTTTATTTGTTTTTAATTCCTTCTTTACAAAATGTATTTGTTTTTGTTGCCCTTACACTGATGGTTTAGATTTCTTTGGCATTATTGAGCTTCTCTGACTTTGTCTTTAAGAAGGTTAAATCTTGGCAAAGGTTAAATCTGTGGCAAAGGATTTCCACAAACAGTGTATCTTGCTTTGTTTTTAAAGGATGCAAGGTGTTGTCAGCCGGCTGTCAAAGTTACTGAAGCCTGGGGGAATGCTGTTATTTCGGGACTACGGGAGATATGATAATACTCAGCTTCGTTTTAAAAAGGGTAATGGTATATTTAGTTTGAGGTTACTATTATGTATTTTAAAGAATGTTCTGTTTATCTATTTCATGTCAGGTTGTTTGGGGTTTTATTTTTTTTTTAAGGAGTACCAAGTTTTTCTTTTCTTTTCTTCCTTTTTTTTTTTTAGGGCATTGTTTATCTGAAAATTTTTATGTTCGAGGAGATGGTACCAGAGCATATTTCTTTACAAAAGGTATGCTAATCTACAAGAGGAAATAATTATCTTGAAAATTCCTTTTGGTTATTATTTGCATGGAGAAACTCAAAAGCTGTAAATATGAGGCTTTAGTCATGATTAAACATTGGATAGCTTCATACTTTGGTGCTTGTAATCTACATAAAAACTTGAAAATGGCCTTTTGCCTTTTAATCTTCTTCCAGTTAAAACTGCTTTAAAGAATCACCTGCTATACCCTCAACTCAAGTGAAGGTGCAGTATGTAATTTTGGAGATATTGTTAGCCAGGATATGAAAAAACTGATAATATTCCACAGCCAAAAGAGGAAATTTCATTTTATAAGACTACAGAAAATTACTTACCTCTAGTCAATTTCTCATTTTAAAAAGGCATTTTTGACAGTTCCAAATGAATCCTGCATTCAAGGACTTCCCCAAACTTATGTAAGTACTCTTATAATGTATTGTTTAGAGTCTCTGTAAACCAACAAAAAGCTCAGAAAGGTGGCACCTTTCAAATATTGAAAGTAGCAACCAGTAGATTTGTGTATGTTTATGCTTGTTATATTTTTGTAAAGTGGAAGAAATCATTTAGTTTCACAGAGTTTCTTTCACCTAATTGTATTGGACAGTGTTTCTTGGTATAAAATGAAATTTGAATGGTCAGTCATTCCATTAATGTTCCATTGCTCATTACCTCCCCCTCCTTAGTCATATGTTCTGTCTTTGCCATTTTTGTATCATAGGGGAAGTTCACCGTTTGTTCTGCGAGGCTGGGTTAGATGAAAAGCAAAATCTGGTTGATCGTCGCTTACAAGTTAATAGGAAAAAACAAGTGAAAATGCACCGAGTGTGGGTTCAAGGAAAATTTCAGAAACCATTGCACCCGACTCAGAATAACTCCAAATTCATTCCTTTCTCATGACTGATCTATGTACTGTGATGAAGTCCAAAGCCAGAGGACTACACTATTCAAAGGCTCCTGCAAATCTTTTATTTCTCAAAAGACAATAAGAAGAGAATTTGTTTCCTTCTGTCTTACCATGTGTGAGCTCTTTGTGCACTTGAAGCACATTAAAGTGATCTGGAAGAGTGCACCATTTTCTGTGTTTTCAAAACTTGATACCACAAGCTTGTTTGGTTTATTATATCTAACAATTTTGCTTGTTCCTTGAGTTTTTAAAACATTCAATTAAAGTGTAAATATCACACGACCAGGAGAAGATGAATTAAGCCACTCGGCAAGGCTTTATTGGAATACGCCCTCGGACCAAATCCCCCGTCCATCAGAGCCTGTCGGAGATTCCGTGCATAGAGAATTTCAAGAAAACCCGGTCAGGAAGGGGAGGGCTTGGGTACAGGAAGGGAAGGCCAGAGTCCTTCCTGATGGGTCAGGAAAACTCGCTGATTGACAGGAGGCATGTCCACTAGTGACGTCACATCTGGCTTGCAGCTCCGCTGACCAGCTTCCTTATTTGGGCATCTTGGACCCTGACCAAACCTGACATAAAGTACTAAAATAAATCGGATAATTTTGAGAAACCATAACCTGCCATTTATTTAAGAAGTGGAAAGATCATCTTTTCTATTTATACATTAGGCTTAATAAAGCATTTTTCCCAGTTGAGCCTTCCTCCATTGTCATCTCTTAGCAGATAGGCAGCATGCCATGTTTCTAGGGAAAGCTACAAGCCCAAGATCAAGATATATTATTTTTTGTTTTTATTTTGTTTTGTTTGTTTTTTTCCCCAACACTTTTTTTTTGTTTGTTTGGTTTGGTTTGGTTTTGGTTTTTTGTTTTATTCAAAAACTAATGTCTGAAATGCAATTTTAGTTTCTGTTTCCTAATTTTTCCTAAACTTAGGGAAGTATAGCCAAACTAACATTACTTTTAGGCTATTCTTAGATGTACAAGTTGTTTTAAACTCTCTTTAAGACAACTGTTGTACCCAAGAAAATTCCTATAGCAATTAAAAATTTATTTTACTCCATCGCTTCAAAGGACACATGTTGGCTTACAGACTTCACTTTGTAAAACTGGAGTTTCTAAGATTGGTCTTTCATTACATAATATTTACTGAGTACTTTATGTTGTGCTGAATTATGTAAAATAATCAGTAAAGAGCCAGCCCTGTCCAGTGAGCATAAGTAGAATCTAGCTAGCAAGCAAAATGTGCATATCCTAAACCTCTAAATCATGATAGAAGATAATATATGAACAAATACTCACATGGAGAACTTATTAACTAGTGAACTTTGATTGTGAGTCCCAGTATCTGGAAGAAATGGGCAATTTCTTAAAAAGACCATCATTGGAATAATTCAGTTCCACCTGTTTTTCCTTTTCAAGTTATTTGAAATTCAGTTTTCTAGAGGAATAGAATTGGTCCAGCTTAGGTCATGGGTTCATCTCTTATGGGACTGGGGCAGGACAGGTTAATTGATTTGCCACCAGAATGTATGAGTGGAAGAAATTTCCTCAAAGAAAAATCAAGACCCTGTTATCAAAAAGAGGAGGAGCGATATTGGTCAGTCACCATCAACACATCACATGGTGGTGGTAACAGTTGTCATAGTTTTAAAAAGAATCAGGCTTCTGGAAGGAGGATGGGCCTCAGGCTAGTCCTTGACTTTCTGTCCTCAGAATAAGGCAAGTCCGTTGGTGTGGAATATATTAATGAAGAATAGTGAAGAGAAGATGGGCAAGGGAGAGTCAATTTGGAAACAGACTAGAATATCAGTGTGTTGACTTCTAGTTTCAACTGCAGCCATCTGAAGTTGGTTTGTTTCATCCTTGCCATAGTATTTACAAATGTGTTTGAGAGATTTGTTGAAGAGTTGTCTATAGAGTGGAATGGAGTGAGGTCAGGGATCAGTGGCAAAGAAGACCACAGAAAGGTTTTGCATAAACTTGTCTTGGTGGAAAGTCCTTAGAAGTATAGTTATCAAGAGTTCTGTTTAAATGTGCATACATCAGTAAATGTAAAAGTAAAAATTTGCCTGAGACTCGTAACTCAGTTGTATTTCATAATTAAAGTAGAAATTTAAAAGCCAAACTAGTCAGGAAAGTATTACATACAACATGGGCAGTTTAGATAAGTTAATGTTGCTATGGGAACCCCAGCAGATCTTCTAGTGTCTCCATTTAAAAATCATGGCCCAAGGTGGTTTTAAAAACAACAGAAGGTAAAATTATTCTCACATTCTCACACATGTAAATTGTACTGTCTCTCTCAGTTCTAAATAGCAGATTCAAGCCAGCCTCTTGACTGGCACAGTAAAATTCAGCTTCATGTCTTTCTATAATGTATTACAGCATGTGAGTTAACCTTTAGAAGCTTCAAAAATACACCAACCAAATTTGGACTGTGAGACACAAACTGGGCTGTCTTGGGCTTTGTCCAGCATAGACCTCCTATTCCACATGGCTACACAGCAGGCCTTTCCCCAGTGTCTTCTGCTTGTCCACTTAGTCTTTTTTCTCTCCTAATCTACCTGCATCAACCTCCTCCTCAGGGTTTGCTGCCAGACAAAAATTCAGATTTGGGAAGAAAAAGAAAAGAGTAAGGCCTATTTGGAATTTTGCCTATAGATATGGAAAATTCATAAAGTATTAACAATGTATTTGCTTGGGTATTAGCTTAAAATATTTGGTAACTACATGAAATTCTAATTTTCCCCTCACAACCATAAAGCTGGGACCAATTGGTTTATGCAGTCTGATATTTAAAAATTCATCTTTTAGGGAAGACCATTTTCTTTGTAACAGAAAAAGGTATATTTATCTTCTAATACCACAGCAACAATGTAATATATTTAAAATGTACCCTCCATTTCTCTCTATTTCTAAAAATTCCCTTTTGAGCATTGTCCAAATGTAAAAATTCTCACATGAAGAACTGTTTCAGAAGGTTGTGAGAAAGTCAAGATAACAGTTTCTGTTATTGCAAGTTTTGCTATTCAGTATGTCACATTTGTCTACATTGAAACACCCAGTTAACATTGACTTCTGAGAACTTATTTGCTTTGCTTGTTTCAGTTCCATATGCTTTGTCTCCAAATTGTGAATGCATCCGGGTTTCTACCATTATGTAATTCTAAATCATTGCAGTACTCTAGTTTGCATGTAAAAATTTCCCCATATGCAAATAGCTGCCTGCCTGTGGGCAAAACTTAAGGCCATCTGAACCCTCTAGATTCAAGGAAGTTCAATTCTTGCCCCAAAACTCCATGTGTAGTATTCCTATTGTTTTTCCTCTTGTCAAAGTTCTGAAGCCTGAATATATCACACATTATTACTTCTAATTGGTTCTAATGTTTATTATGCTTCTCACAAATACAGATGACTTCACATTTGCATCGCTAATGGACGTCTTTCAAAGCCTCTGTTTCTCCTTCCCGCCTCTATTAGTCACCAGTAGACTACATGTTGTCGTGGGTATTTTCCCACTTGTGAAAGCACACTTTAAATTCTAGAGCACTGAATATATGGGAGGTATTGTTAGTAAAACAGCATTTACAATCTACAAGGCAGCACACACAGTACTCAACAGATACTTTTTCAAAGGTTTTATTGAGGCATTGTGTGAGAGAAACAGTATCATGCTGTGGAAAAAGTATTGCCTGGGACTCAGAAAGCATGGGTCCTAGTTCCTATTGAACCACTTAACTACTCTCCATTTAGCTGTGAGTGCTACATTTTGTATACACTGTACACAGTCCTTCATTTAATCCTCAAACTCTTATGAATTAGCTTTTATTACAGCCATTTAACAGATGAGACTGGGGCTTTGAGGTGTTAGGTAACTTGCTGACGATACCAGAGCTATTAAGTGTCAGAGCCAGAATGTGGACTCAGAACTATCTAATTCCAAAACCTCCACTTCATCGCTGCACTTTTAATTGATGGGCACAAGTGCTGCTGGAAAAGGTGCTGGAGAAGAGAGGGCTCCTGAATCAAGTGAAGAGCTATAGCAATGGGCAGGAGTTTGGGTCAGACAATCCTCAAGGTTACAGCTCATTCTATATCCAGTCACTCTAGGAAATAAGTAGGCTGCCCTTGTCCACAGTTAAATTTGGAAAGGAAAGGAGCAGAGAGGAATGACAAAGCAAAAAGCTTTCAATCAGTTCTTCTCAGCATTCTGCATATGCTCATTTCTGCTCCCCGCGCCCTCCCCCCCCCCCCCCCCCCCCCCCCCCCAAGGCTCAGCCTTGCGTTTGGCATCCCTCCTAGCAGAACACTCATCACAGGCTCCTCACTTAAAGGAAAAAACCATTCCGTGCCGTAAGGGGAGGAAAAGCCCTTCAAATGTTTTCAAAGGGATTCAGCTCTATCGTAATCTAAAATATGTAAAATCAGTAGGTGTCAATAATAAAACATGAGTAAAAACATCTTTATTTAAAACATTGTATGTACATTAATGCCAATTCAAGCATGAAATGTTGAGCATTTCTTGGAATATGGTCTGGGATTTGAGAGGCACAAAGGTACCTGCAAGATGGCTTTGGTGTAGTTATAAATATAAATAGAAGTAAAATAACAGTTGTATCTTCATTTATAATGAATCTGTATTGTGGTCTCAGAGCTAGAGAGGAGAGTAGATGCCAAAATCTGTCTTTCATTAACATATGCCTTAAATGACAGGGAAGAGGTGTTGAAGACAAAATTAATTTTTCCTATGAGTATGAATCAGCAACATGCAGTAACAAGCAAGTAATAATAGTTCTGCAGTGAATGCCTACAGAGAGTAAGAAAAATAGCATCAAACCAAAAAAGCAAGTACACCTGCAGGAGGGACCCAGGAGGCCACAGAACACAGCTCCCTTGAGCATAATCATCTCAAAGGGTCTCAGAGCACAGTGACCCTAACTTTAGCAAATCGGGTTGGCATGAGATGGATGGAACACATTAAAAACTCCAGATGGTCAAAGACAGCCCACCCTCAGCTGCCACTGGAGCTCATGAAAGGCAAGCTACAAGGCACAACTACTTGGCGAAGAGCTTAAAACAACAGCCTTTGATTCTCCAGTGCCTGTGGTTTCACAACCACTTAACCTTTAGGAAGGAACAGCCAGAGGCAGGTGAATGAATAAATACATGTTAGCATTTCATAAAGAGGGGGAAAAATCAATACTCTAGAAGCAAATTGACTTCAAACAGTCACAAATAGTGTCCAGGTAGCTGTGTCTTTGGCATCCCAGTGATCTATGTATTTAACTTTGATTTTCTCCAGCAGGTAGGCACTAAGTTGAGCCTGGAACCCCAGGGGAAAGGAAAAAAAAAAAAAAAAAGAATGATTTTCTATCAGATGTTACCTGCCAAATAAAATAAGCCATTGATTGCTTCCTAAAAAGCTCTAAGTATCATCACTCCTACTTGGGCTGATGAGGTTTGGTCAAGGAAGGTAGGAATTTTATTATGCTTATAAAAGTTCTTTGGCAATGTTTCTTTCCTTTCTTTGCTGCTGCTTCCTCCTCCTCCTCCTTTTTTTTTGGTTTTTTTTTTTTTTTTTTTTTTTTTTTTTTTTTTTTTTTTTTTTTTTTTTGAGACAGAGGTTCTCTGTGGTCTTGAAACTAGTGAGCTCAGATGAGCCTCCACCTCAACTTTCTCTGGCAGTGTTTTCCACCCATTGCTCCTTTTTGTGACATTTCCTAATTCACTGCAGAAATTAATTTTTGCTCAGTTAATCTTTATATATCATCTGTTGTTCTTCCCAAAAACATTGGGGAAGGGCTGTCACCTTTCATTGGGAGAAAGCACTCAAACTGTATAACTTCCTAAAATTAATGATGAGCCAATGTGGGGCCGGGGTTGTGGCTTAATGGTAGAGCCCAGTATGTGTGAGGCACTGGATTCAATCCTCAGCACCACGTAAAAATAAATAAATAAAATAAAGTTATTGTGTCCATGTATAACTAAAAAAAAGTTTTTAAAATTAGTGATGAGCCACTGTTGAGTCAATTCCATTAGTGGGTTTTTTATTTTTTATTATTTTTTTAATGCTATTTGCTTAGCACAAGCAACATCATGCAATTGCTGCCTCATTTCTCTCAGTTCCTGCCTCCCAAGAGTAACCTGTCTTCCTCCTGAGGCTGTCCTGCTAAACAAAACAATCCCTCTCTATACCTCTTAGCCACGCTGAGCTCTCTCAGGTCAGCCGAGATAGTGGCCCTCCAAGCAGCATTTGGAACTGAAAATCACCTGAAAGAAAATGGCTGAAATTGCCAGCATCACATGCTGCACTGAAGCAAGAAGGAAATTTCTGCCTCTAAGGATAATTGCTTTTCTCATTGCTCGTATTTCTTCCTTCACAGCCCTCATTTATTTTAACACATATATTCCATTTTGACTTTCCAGAAGATGTTTTTAAAGTTCCTTCTTTCAAAAGAATCCAAATGAAAGATAAAATTGAGGATCCAGAAAAGTAGTTATCTACTCATCCTTTCCATGAATATATTCGTAATCAACCAGTCTCTGTGAGTGTCTCTTCATTTGCAGCTTTGTTTCCTAATAGAACACTTGGGCTCTGGAGATTAGTGAGACAAAGCTTCATTATAACCACCTTTGTTTTACTCCATTTCTTATGTGCTTTGCCTCCCTAACTCACTCTCCAGGTGCTTCTTTCTCCTGCCAAATAGTGCAAGGAAATACTTTTGCAGTTCTTTTATTTACTTTAGAAAAAAACATTGATCCAGGCTTTCCCATTCGGGAGTGCTGCTCATTTCCTGACTGGCCTTTCAAGTATGGCTCAGCAGCAACTTGGGGATTTGTTTGCTATCTTGAGAGAAGGGAGCTGGGTGCCCAGCAACCCTGTGCTGAAATGAAAATTAAGTTCTGTTGATTCTCTGGGTAAGCAAGCTGATGTTTTCCAAACAGATTTTCCCTCCCATTCCACAAAGCTTTTCATTAGATTTGACTTTTTTAAAAAAAAATTAATGTCTATTTACATATATTTATTTCTGATTGACACAGTAATACAGTAATAGTGCATATTTATGGAGTATAGCTTGGCTTTTTGTTTGTTTGTCATGCTAGAGGTCAAACCCAACGCCTCATGCATGTTAGGTAAGCGCTCTACCACTAAGCTATACCCCCAGGCCATAACTTTGACTTTTTACAAGACATCTTGGTTTTATTTTTTTATATTGGTGCATAATAATTATACATAGTAGTGGGTTTCATTGTGACATATTCATACATGTACACAACATGAAAAAGTAGCATTGTTTCTCTTCCAAGTACACACACACTGATCAAGTACACACACACTGATCACGTGCACAAGAAAATTCTCAAGAATAAAGAACTGGGGCTGGGATTATGGCGCAGTGGTAGCGTGCTCACCTAGCACGCATAAGGCACTGGGTTCGATCCTCAGCACCACATAAAAATAAAATAAAGATAGTCTGTCACCTACAACTAAAAAATAAACATTTGAAAAAAAAAAAAAAAGAATAAAGAACTACCTTTTTGCTGCTTTTCACCTACCGCGTGACATGCTGCACAACACATGCAGGGTTTACCTCTACTCCAATTCCATTGCCAATTGCCTAGCCTAGTATAGGAGGTACTGTAATACAGAAGCCATCTGGCTTAGGCTACCTCACATTCTAGGTCTCCCAGGTTAAGGAGTTAACAAAGCCTTGGCTCTTACATGGTTCCACATTTTTTGTACTTCACATAAAGGTAGGGGTGGGGGGTGTTGTCTTCTTTTTGCAGGGAGGTCATGTTGGGGATTTAATCCAGGGCTACATCCCCAGCCCCCTCATGGAAGCTTTTAAAGTCTTCTGTGCTATTGCTTAATTCTAGTTAGGCAACTGTATACTATAATTATACTTACATATGTGTATAAATTACTCTTGGTTCATCCTACTTTGGGGAATTTACTCATAGTTTGTTACAAGGTCAGTAATTTTCCAAAGAGACAGATTAGAGCAACACTTTTATATATTAATTCTTTTTTAACATTAAAGTTTGGTCTAGGAAAGTTGAATGATGAGTTGAATATAGAAACACTGACAAGTCAGAGATACTATGTCAAGTGTGAGTACTGCCCTTCTGAAGGGCTTAATCTATAATGTACAGTAATAAGGCAAATGAAATACCATATTCAAAAAGGTAGGAAGTAGCTGCGGCGGCTAAAGTGGCAGTAGCTGTGGGAGTGCCCTCGGTTTGTAGCGGCCTCGAGGCTCAAAGCGCGAGGCGGCGTCGATGCGGCGTCGAGCGGTGCACAGCTGTGGCAGTGGGCTGAGCAGGAGCCGCCCTGGCCAATCATGGAGAAAGAGTTCGAGCAGATCGACACGGCTGGGAGCTGGACGGCCATTTATCAGGACATTCGACAAGAAGCCAGTGACTTCCCCTGTAGTATGGCGAAGCTTCCTAAGAACAAAACCGAAACAGGTACCGAGATGTCAGTCCCTTTGACCATAGTCGGATTAAGTAAGCTACACCAGGAGGATAACGATTATATCAAAGCTAATTTGATAAAAATGGAAGAAGCCCAGAAGAGTTACATTCTCACCCAGGGTCCTTTGCCTAGTACATGTGGGCATTTCTGGGAGATGGTGTGGGAGCAGAAAAGCAGGGGCGTGGTCATGCTGAACCGAGTGATGGAGAAGGGCTCATTAAAATGTGCACAGTATTGGCCACAAAAAGAAGAAAAGGAGATGATCTTTGATGACACAAATTTGAAATTGACATTAGTCTCTGAAGAGACTATACACTGCGACAGCTGGAGCTGGAGAACCTTGTAAATCAAGAAACTCGAGAGATCTCACTTTTCCACTACACCATGTGGCCTGACTTTGGAGTCCCAGAATCACCAGCCTCCCTCCTGAACTTTCTTTTCAAAGTTCGGGAGTCGGGGTCACTCAGCTCAGAGCATGGCCCCATAGTAGTGCACTGCAGTGCTGGCATCGGCAGGTCAAGGACCTTCTGCCTGACTGACACCTGCCTATTGCTGATAGACAAAAGAAAAAAACCTTCTTCCGTGGACATCAAGAAAGTGCTGCTGGAAATGAGGAAGTTCCGGATGGGACTAATCCAGAGAGCTGACCAGCTGCGCTTCTCCTACCTGGCCTTGATCGAAGGTGCCAAATTCATCATGGGAGACTCTTCAGTACAGGACCAGTGAAAGGAGGTATCCCACGAGGACCTGGAACCCCCACCTGAGCATTTGCCCCCACCTCCTCCGCCGCCCAGGCAAATCCTGGAGCCACACAATGAGAAACGCAGGGAGTTCTTCTCAAACCGCCAGTGGGTGAAAGATGAGGCTGAGAAGGATGAAGATGGCCCCATCAAGGAGGAAACCAGGACACCCTTGAGGGCCCCCCACAACATGGATAGCGTGAATCAAGTCACGGAAGTTAGAAGTCAGATCCGTGGCAGAGGTCTGCAAGGCACCCAGGCGGCCTTCCCTGCGGAGGTGGGGCTGCCACCGCCCTGGAAGGAGGAAGAGGTGCGGGCGCATGCGCTGACCCACTGGAAGCCCTTCCCGGTCAATACATGCTGGGCCACAGTCCTCACGGCCGGGACATACCTCTGCTACAGGTTTCTGTTTAACAGCAGCACATAATCTGACCCTTCTCCACCCACCTCCACCCACTGTAGGCCTCTGCTAGCAGAGCCCGCCCAACTAGCAGGCTGTCGTAGTAGGTAGCACTGGGAGGGCAAGACTGTGCTAAGAACCTGATGCGTCAAACCAGTACTGGCCGGGCTGGGATTGTAGCTCAGCGGTAGAGCGCTTCCCTCGCATGCGTGAGGCCCTGGGTTCGATCCTCAGCACCACATACAAAGCAGTAAAATAAAGACATTGTGTCCATCAACAACTAAAAAAATGTTAAAAACAAAAACAAACAAACAAAAAACAACCAGTACTGGCAAGGAGGACTGTTGTGAACAGTCGTATGTAGTGGATGTGGGTCACATGAGGAGGTAGAGCGCTGCTATAATATATGATGAACACTTGGTATTTAATAAGACTCACGATGAGAGATTACTTTGTCCTGGTTATTCTCCGCCCCTGTTACCTGGTACCTATTTCTGGGTCACCGCTTTCCCTGTGTGTATTAGAATGCCTGTAAGGGCTTCCGTGTCCCCCATGAAATACTGTGTGCTTAAAACGAGGGCAAAAAAAAGGAGGGAGGTACAAAGTCAAAGCTCTTGGCATAGGCAAGGTCCACTTGAGGAAGCATATCAGTAAAGTGACAAGGAATCCAGGGTTGTCCATTCATTCCTCTGAAGCACAGTCAGGTATGATCAGTCACCAGTAAAACAGGATATCAACAGAAGTAAGCAGCACTCTGGCAGCACTCTGGCCTTAAAGTAGGCAAAGTTTTCAGGTAGATTAGCCATATAGTGTTCCAGTGACCCAAAGAGAAATGCAAGGTTAGGGAAGACTGTAGCAAGAGTGACTTGTAACTAAGTCTCAGCAAACTGGACTGTATGCTTAAATACTGAGCTCAGAAAAAGCCAAAAAGAGAGCCCTAACTGAGCCATGAAAACAGGAAGGCTGAACTGGCCATAGCTCTTTTCTGCATGCCTGAACTGTAGTCCTACCAAAGAAATGGCTAGTAAAGCATTTTGTTCTTGATATCTTTCAGAAGAGCAAACTCTCATCTCTGATTCTTCTTTTGATTCCAGAGCCCTTGGGGTTTTTGTGTATTTTTTCCATCATGACATGTTACATGAGTTTATTGATCCTCCATAAACCTGAAAAAGACAGGGGCACAGCTTTAGGAGAAATATCTTCAGAGGTGTGGGAAGAAGGACTCTGGCCCAGCCACATCACCCTCTTCCCCAGAGTGAAGGAGGAAAGTCTGGCTCCTACTCTGCAGAAGGGAACAGATTAGTTATCAAGTAAAATAGAGTCACCAAGTGATTCAAAAATTTCTGTCCCTCTACTAGGAAATAAATAAGGGGCAAGTGAAGAATATAGATGAAAATAGCCCACTGGACAAGACCACCATGTGAAATCACCATGCTCTGGCGAGGTTTGAGAGAGGCCCCCAAATACTCTTTGTTTCCTACCCAAGTTTTAAACCGAGAAACTAATAAGATATCAACAGATGAAGATTAAAATGCAGCTCATTTACTGATGACACTGACACTGGGAAAAAAAAAAACCTTCTTAGGGTATATTGAAACAATTGCCTTCCTAATACTGAACCTCAGAGTCAGGACCTACAACCAGACAGCCAAGGGACTCATGTGAAGCCTATTAGAATATTTTCCTCCACTAGAAAGAGTGAAGAAGGGCTAAATTCATCTTCCATATTGACTTACTAGGTAAGACACTCCAACCCTCCAGGGAGTAAGGAAAGCTACGGAGACCAGAAGTCTTGGATCAGTTGCTGCCCCCCTACATGGCAAAAAATAACAGGCATGGGAAGTACCTGAACATTTTATTAAGTGCTGAGTAAAGCATATCCCACATACACTGAGGCTAGAGCAGTGTAGAGTGGGCTTCACTTTTTCCCTTTGTCACTTACTGAATCATCTGTTCAGAGAGATGCACTGTCACTCTCTTCAGCGTTTACCTACAAGCCTGCGGCAGCTCATCTAGCCTATAAACATTTGCCTTAGTGATGGATGGGATCTGCAGGGTGTGGGCCGACACAGTGCATGATTAGAATACTGGGAACTGCAAACAAAATGAATTTTCGAAGTTATAACCAGTGACTCATTCTGGGAACCCTACTGCACTTAAATCTTTACTAGGCTGCTAAATAAATGGCCAGGAGGTCTAGCAACTCTATCTTGCACCATTTCCACATGACTCTAAATAAATAGCTGGGTCTATATCAGTGTTTCTCAAACTATCTTGAGTTGAAGGACAGTTGTTGCTTTTTGTTTCATTTGATTAATTTCCAGTCTCACAGACCAAATGTTTTTTGTAAAGCACAGTAAAAGTGAATTACTAGAAAATAAAAATAAAAACAAAGATATACTGTAGTTCCTGCCACTTTGATTCTTGGTCTCTGCCCTCCCCGACAACCTCACTACCTTATTACCATCCAGTCAGCCAGTGAATAAAGGGATAGACAGGAAAAAGTAAAGACAGACAAAATACAAACCTGAGATCTTTATTAGATTCAATGAATATAAAATTACTCAGTTTCTGCCCTTACCAAGTCACATACTGGTAATAAAAGAGTTCTCTGGCCAGAACCCACCCACTGTTTGAACTGATTTTCTCTAAATCACAAAGATTAGACAAAATCTGTTATATCATAGTACTTGTCCTGCTTTGCCTCCTGAGCTATTATCTCTTTCACCTCAGGATCTACAGCACCAGGACCTGGGCTCTTGCACCTAAAAAATGTTTGATCTAAATGTTAAGTTGCTTTTCCCTGGTGTCTTTTTTCACACAATGGTCATTAAGTACACAAAACCGTACCTCATCACCTGGCACTTAGTCAATAGCTATTGTTCCTTTCCTTTCTTCTACTTTTTAAAATTTTTGACATTTTATGAATATGAGAATGTGCAAAATAGTTTCTACACTGACTCAAAATGGAAAGGGAGATAGTTTTATTTTGTTGTAGTCAAAGTTTGTGTGTGTGTGTGTGTGTGTGTGTGTGTGTGTGTGTGACTGAACAATATTTCAAATATTTCCAAACTCAAGGAACATGGAGAACTTGGGGAAAGGCCAGACACAAAAGATTATTAATAGTTTGCTTTTAAGGGCTGTTATTAAAGGCTGAAGAAAATGTGTTTGTTTACCCTAAAAGGAAAGCATGCTGGAAGATGAGAATGATGGATTTCAAGTAGAAACAGGTAAAAAGAGGTCTCAGAAAAGAAACACAGGTCCCATTTGGGATATAAATCCTAGCTTCACTACTGCTGATGTATTCTTTAAGCAAGAAACTTAATATCTCCAAGCCACAATGTCCTCAAATATAAAATAAAGATAGTGCTTACCTGAAGGCTGGAGCAAGGCCTAATGCATGATCCTGGAGATGATTGGTGTTAAAAACTGGTAATTTATATTGTTAATAGATTTTTTTGTTTTTTTATAAAGCATGGTATGATGGTTCATTTCAGGTTTCAACTGGACTGTATTAAGGGATACCTAGATAGCTGGCAAAAGCTTTATTTCATTGTGCGTCTATGACAGTGTTTCCAGACAACCCAATAGAACAAAAAGGCAGAGGAGAACCAAATTTCCCTCCTAGTACTGGAACACCTGATCCCCCAAATAAATCCTTGTGTGTGTGTGTGTGTGTCTATCTGTCTGCTTGTCTGTTTATCTAGTATTGGTTCTGTCTCTCTGGTGAACACTGACTAATACAGATGGTGATCAAGACTTTGTCTCTTTTGAATAAAGGAGAAATAGAGTCTTCCTACAATATAAATAGTTTAGCCGGAAGAAACAGTTACCGTGAAAAGTTGAGTTTTCTTATTTCAGAAAATCATTTCAGTTTCCTTGGTTTATGTTCAATTTAATTAGTCAATAGATATTTATTAAACATCTACTGTGTGCAAGCTAACTGTTCTTGACATGACAATGGTGAAATGAACATGTCTTTGTCCTGCTCTAAAAGGTCTACAATTCAGGATGGATGTCCATTTATCTGAGACATGGTGCACACCTCCTACTTCAGTGTTTGGCTCCAGCAGGCACCAGCATGTGACCACCATAGTGTAGCCAACTCCATTATATACATTGGTATTTTCATTTTTGAGACCCTTTCAAAGCCCTCCAAGAAGAAATCTGGTGATGTGCTTCCCAGAAAAAGTCAACCCATGTGGAAAGGTCCTCAAGATAACGCTCTATATTACCTGCTCTTTGGCACCCAAGGTCACTTTTAATAATGCCCTTGACTCCATGTACATCACCTCCCGCCACAGTGCTCAGGGCTTCCACTCACAGTACCTCGCAGCACCATTCAGCACCACCATAATCCAGGCAACTGGTCACGGCTGAAATGAAGTCAGACCACCTTCAAGAGACCTGCAAGATCCTCCCACCAATAGATGAAAAATTGCTACAAAGGCTCATTTACCCCTTGCCCCATCGACCTGAGATGGTTACCCAAGTATGGAGCTTGGTGTGGTTCATTCACTGCCACTATTATCCCCTTATCCTCACATAAATTCAAAAGCCAGCCCTTGTGAAGCCCAGAAATGAACCTTTGCAACTGTAGTCAAATAGTGTTTGATAAGGGTAATAAAAACCATTCGGTGGGGAAATGACATTTTTTTCAACCAAGAGTATTAGAAAAACTGGATGCCCACATGCAAAAAAAGAAGTTGGATTCTTTTATATCAGATACTAGAATTCAATAAAATGTAAAATGTAAATTTGAAATTTGGATTAAAAATGTAAATTTGAAACCTAAAACTTTAAAGCTCTTAGAAGAAAACATAGAAGAAAAGCTTATGACTTTGGGATTGGCAGTGATTTAACAGATATGACCATCATCATAAACACAGGTAACAAAATAAATACTAAGTAACTCGAACTACATCAGTATTAAAACCTTCTATGCAGGGCTGGGGTTGTGGTGCAGTGGTAGCGTGCTCGCCTAGCACGTGTGAGGCACTAGGTTCGATCCTCAGCACCACATAAAAATAAAATAAAGATATTCTGTCTGCCTACAACTAAAAAATAAATATTTAAAAAAAAAACAAAAAAACCTTCTATGCATTAGAGGACACAGTCAGTACAGAGGGCCTGAATCAACATAGTAAAAGGAAACAGTGGGAGAAGATGCTTGCAAATCATATCTGATAAGGGCTTAGCCAGAATATATAAAAGAACTCTTATAACTCAACAATAATAAAACATCCTGATTTTTAAATGGGCAAAAGACTTGAATAGACATTTCTCCAAAATATATATAAATGGCCAATGATGTATGAAAAAATGTTTAATGTCACTGATCATTAGGGAAATGAAATAAAAACCACAATGGGATACTACCTCATACTCATTAGGGTGAATATTATTTAAAAAGAGAAAATAAGACTAGGGGATAGCTCAGTGATAGAGCTCTTGCCTCTCATGCACAAAGCCCTGGGTTAGATCCCTAGCACTAAAGAGAAATAAAAATAAAGATAAAATAACAAATATTGGCCAGAATATAGAAAAATTGGAACCTTAAAAAATTTGTTCTTTTTAGATATATATGGCAGTAGAGTATATTTTGACATTATACATACATGGAATATAACTTCCCATTCTTGTTGTTATACATGAAGTGGAGTTACACTGGTCGTGTGTTCATATATGAACATAGGAAAGTTCTGTCTGATTCATTCTATTGTCTTTCCTATTCCCATTCCCTCTCCCTCCCTTCATTCCCCTTTGTCTAATCTGAAAAATTGGAACTTTTGCGCACTGTTGTTAGAGACGTATTTTACTATTTTAGTGCAGCTATGGAAAATGGTATGGTGGTTCCTCAAAACATCAAAAATAGAGTAACCATATAATCCAGCAGTTCAACTTCTGGACATATATTCCAAAGAATTGAAACAAGGAACCTGAAGAGAGATTTGTACACCCAGGCTCCTAACAGCATTAGTCATAATAGCCCAAAGGTAGAAGCAACCCAGGTGACTTTCCACAGACAAATGAATAAACAAAATGTGGCATGTAGTACAATGGAATATTACTCAGTCTTAAAAATGAGGGAAATTCCAACACATTCTAGAAGATGTTTGAACCTTGGAGACATCATCACCTTCTGATAACCTTCACCTCTAAGCATGTTCTGGGATCATCAAACCCATTCACCAAGCAAACCTGGAAAAGTTCAGTCCTTCTACCACTCCTTGTGGTTGGATGATGAGCCAGTGGAGAGAGCCTGAAGCCAGTGTGTTACACTAGGCCCTGGCTACATTTAGTGCTGGACACAACAATAGAAGAACCCTGCATTTGTTGAGGGCCCAAGTGAGACATTTTAGGCACTATATTTCTTCCGGCTCTCCAGCTTCTTGCCTTCTGACCAAAGTACTCATTTTCCCTTTTCTGGTCTTGCATCTCCCTTCAGAGCAATTTCAACCTAAATGTCATCTCTACCTGTATTGCCTAAAGCTTGGCCCTAGATGGGCATAGTGGTGCACACCTGCAATCCCAGCTATTCAGGAGGCTGAGTTGGAAGGATCACCAGGTCAAGGTCAGTCTGAGCAACTAGTGAGACTCCATCTCAAAAAAATTTTTTTTTCAACATAATGAATTGGATGTTCAGCATACGAATTTGTTGATGAAGTGTTTACACAAACATCTAGACCATAGCAGCAACCAAGTTAAAATTCTTGGTCATATTAAAGAGACCATGTATTTTTTATTTTGTACTTTCATTTTTTTGAAGTCATTATTTTGTTAGTTCTTGGCTCTGCCCACTGTATTCTGGAATTTACTATCTGTACTAATTTTTCTAAGTCTTTTCTACAGTTAAGTGGTTTGCAGACTGTGGCATCAGTATCACCAGGAGACATTGTTAGCAATTCATCCTCTTGGGCCCCAACCGGACCTACCATGTCAGGATCTGCACTTTAACAAGATCCCCAGGTGACTCCTGTGCACACTAAAATTAGAATTGTAGAAAGCTTCTAACTGCTGTTGTTGAAACAATGGCTCTCTACCTTGGTTGTTCATTAAAAGTAGCTAGGAAGCTTTTAAAACCTACTGATTCCTGGATCTTCTGTCAGATTCTGAAGATGAGGGACGTAGGCATTGGTTTTTATTATTCTCTAGGAGATTTTGATGTTTAGTCAGGGTTGAGAACCACTCAGTTGTGATTTAAAGGAAAATATCAGAGAATTCCATAGATAATGAACTGGTTTGGAATTTTGAAAAGCAGAGTGAGATAATTAAATTTGAGTAGGCCTTAACCTAAATCTATTAACTAATAATGTGAAACTACAGATTGCACGTAGAAATCTTCCTCTTTTTTTCCTTTTTTTTTTTTTTTTTTTTAAATTTTGGATTTCCTGAGTTCCTAGAATGTCTCAACAACTGTCCTAACCTCTATTCAGTGGTGTTCAGAGCCTCACTCTTCACCCAGTGCGATGGCTACACTACTGTCCCAGTGCCCAAAGCTAGAGCTGCTTGCTGCTCTGTCAAAGGTGAGGTGCAGAGTACTAGGGGGGATCAGCCATCACTAACTCTTTCTCTGCTCGTGTTGTGTGGTTGATGTCCGCAAAGACTCACTGTGCTAAAGCCATCTACCAAGATATTATGTGCTTACTACTGGAAAAATACATAATACTTTTACATAGTCCTTGGAAATCAGCCTTATGGACTTGATACCCCACCCCTCCCAAAAAAGAAACTTGGAACAACTTTGATATCCTCATCAATTGACAACTTCCAAAATTTATTTAGCCTCTTCCCATGTTTTTTCATTTTCATCTGTCCTTTTGGAGAGCACAGCCAGAATCTGTCATAGTCTAAAGTTATTTTCATAATACAGAGCCCCATCTGCCTCATGGGTCTCACTTTTCTTGGGGACATATTTTTCTTTTTATTGTCACAGGTGAGTAGAGGAGGGTCTTTCTGCAAGAGTGTAAAAACACTTATATATTCTCTCATATTCTTCATTTATATCCCAGAATTCAGTCCTAAGATGTTTAAATAGATTTTTTAGCCATTTGATATAAGAAATGCTTTTTTTAAGTGTTTGAAGGTGAAATTCAATTTAATTGATTTATCAAATCTTAATTGAATTCCTGCTGTTTCTGTCACTGGAAAATGACTAGCATCTTCCCATTGTTATTGAAATATTCATCTTCTTTATAAATATTTTGACATTTTTTGAAATGCCAAAAATATGCATGATGTGTTCTATACAGTCAAGAATGAGACAGGGCTCTTGTTTTGGCATAAAGTTTATTTCAGGTGGGGAAAGGAGGCAGTTGATAATGCAGATAAAAGAAAGAATTAGGCTAATATAATTTTTATTAACATGATCTATTTCAAGATAGGGTTCTAACAACCTAATTTCTCTGCAGGAAATGTACCCTAAATGATTGTGAGTCATTTTGTAAGTTCTGAATTGTAAGTTCTGGCTCCTATTAAATATGTGTCATTGAGCAAGTCAATCTTTTTCTGCCTCAGAGTATTTATCTGTAAAATTAGGAAGTTGCACCAAAAGTCTTATAAAGTCTCTTACTTCTCTAAAAAGCCAATGATTCTATGAATTCTCAGTACAGTTATGTATTACTAAAAGGCAGAAACATTTTTTTTCCCTAACTCGTGATTTTGCCACCATATGGAAATCAACAAAAATAAAGGTAATGGGGGGAGGGGGATGGACTTAGCATTATGCCATCTGATGTCTCAAGTGTTTTCATTTTGTAACCCATTCTGGTCCTTGAACATACATATACATAATTTTAAGTAGTTGAAATCATAAAATAGTTAAAATGTTATAATTGGTCTATTCACATGACTTTAAATGACTTTTTAATATTACCATTATCACTCATAGTTTCCATACTTCCATGTTTATTTCCATATCCCCTATATTTGGAATTTTTTATTACTTCCAATATTTGATAACATAAAGAATGCAGCAACAAATTTTTTCTTTGTATGGCTATTTTTTTTTTCATACTGGGAATTGAATCCAGGGCCACTTAACCACTGAGCCACATTCCCAGCCCCCTCCCTTTTTTAAATTTTTTATTTTTAGTTGCTGATGGACCTTTATTTTATTTATTTATTGTTATGTGGCACTGAGAATCGAACCCAGGTCTTCACACATGCCAGGCAAACACTCTACCACTGAGCCACAACCCCAGTCCTCCCCGCCCGCCAAGCCCTTTTTTTAATTTTTATTTTGAGACAGAGTCTTGCTAAGTTGTTGAGGCTGCCCTTGAACTTGAGATCCTCCTGCTTCAGCCACCTGAGCCACTGGGAGCTCTCTTTTTTGAAAATAACTTTTTACTGATAAATTTCTGAGAGTGTGATTACTGAGTTAAAGGAAGCTCTTTACCATTATTTGTAAGTATTGACAAATGGCTTTCCTCAAGGCTTACACTGATTGACATTGTTGCCAACACAGTGACAGTGTAAGTAAACCTCCCCAAAGATGTGGTATGAAATGATACTTAATGTCTTCATTTACATTTCTTTGATTACTGGCAATCTTATACATTTTTTTCCATTTGAGATTGCATTTTATCTCATATGACTTTTCTGTTTACGTCCTTTTTCATTAATCTGGGTGAGTCACTTAATTTCCTGCAGCTCATTGTTCTCATCTGTAAATGGGACGATAGTAGTTCCTATTTCACAGAGTGTTGAAAAAATTAAATGGATTTCTCAGCATAAAGCATGTAGAATGGTACCTGATATATGGAAAACATTTTTTAAATGTTAATACTCACAGTAGCATTAGGATATTAATGATTTTCATTACAAATTATGATTTCCTCTACTACTTATATAAATGCATAAATACCTTTAATTTACTTTTTTAAAAATATTTATTTATTTTTTAGTTGTAGGTGGACAGAATATCTTTATTTTTATGTGGTGCTGAGGATCGAACCCAGTGCCTCATGCGTGCTAGGCGAGCACGCTACCACTGCGCCATAACCCCAGCCCCTAATTTACTTTTTTTAAAAATATTTTTTTAGGTATTGATGGATCTTTTCATTTTATTCATTTATTATTTATACGTGGTCCTGAGGATCGAACCCAGTGCCTCACACATGCTAGGCAAGCGCTCTACCACTGCGCTACAGCCCCAGCCCCCCTTTAATTTACTTTTAAGAGAGCTCTTTATGAAATAGAGATGTGACTTTTTTGGTTGGCTGAGTTTGGTAAAAATCTTTCTCTGGGTGTTGTTTTAATTTCTACATTGTTTTTGCATGTGTGTGCCCAGGTATGTACCCACAAACATATTGGGTATGTATTTTCTCACAACCCTAGAAACATGGTGTCTATGCAAAAAAGGGCAACTCTTAAAGTTGCTCAGAATGACAGTGCTCAGAATGGCATGCCCAGCTCCATTGAAGACCTGTCCAACCAAGTCATTTAGAAAAATAAATAAAACCAAGGCAAAATCAAACTTCATACATGCACACATTTACAAAACCCAAACCAACCAGTCAGGGTGGTGCACACCTGTAATCCCAGTGGCTCAGGAGTCTGAGGCAGGAGGATCACTAGTTCAGAGCCAGCCTCAGCAACATAATGAGGCCCTAAGCAACTCAGCAAGACCCTGTCTCTAAATAAAATATAAAAAATGCTGGGGATGTGGCTCAGTGGTTAAGCACCCCTAGGTTCAATGCCTGGCACCAAAACAAAAACAAAAACCCAAACCAACACCAAACCATGCACACACACACATACTACAAGCAGCCAGCCATGGCTGTTTCAAGCCAGGGAGACGAAACTGTAACCCATAGGAATTTTGCTTTAAGAGTAACAGATTATTTTTCTGCAAATGTTACTTAGACTACATGGAGAAAAAAGGAAAAGGTGGCACCAATAAATCGCCTCTGAGAGTGAAAGAACCTCTCAGAGCCCACATTATCTAGGATAGAAGGCATCCTTAGGGAGGGAATGACACACAGCTCAGAATGGCAAAGTTAGCAATGTTCAAGACCAAAGTTAATCATCTATATGGTGAGTGAATTAAAGGCCAAGGATTAAAAGCACAACAACAACAACAATAATAATATGAGTAATGGGAAGAACAGACAAAGCCTACCGCCCAGATGAGAAACTATTTAAACTGGATAATACAGTATGTGTTTTGGCTCTAAGAAAACAGAAGTTGAACTTTTGAATAGTAATCAAGGACTTGGTCTCAAAGTATTTGCAAATAGTGCTGGTATGGAGAACAGATGCTGACATGCTTGCCAATGGGGATCGCAATGTGATAGCTGGAGTGAGAGACTAAAAGAAACCACAGGGAATTTTTGTGGAAAGCTCAGCATTGAAAATGATTTATGGTTGATTTAAGAAGGAGACAAGAAAAATAAGGCTACAGTGTATAGCATCTGACTGCTGCAGACAAAGGATGTAAACAGTTAGCCACAGTTCTCCAACCTCCTGGAAATCAGAATTCTGCTCATACAGAAAGGCGCCAGAATGTTTGTCTGAATTAAGTACATACTTCTTTTCTAGCATCTAAGAATAGTTATCCTCCTTTCCTCTCCCATTACTGCTTGTGTATCCTTAAAAATCCTCACGAGCTAATAAGTGCTATAGAGTCACCCAGAAAGATTTGCAGGTTAACTTGATTACTTCCCATAGAGGATCAGAGGAACCTCACATGCAGCCCTGGGGTCAAAAGCTGGGCCACTCCATTTTGTTATTATTTTGTGTGTGAAGTACTTTTATGTTAGAAAACCGAAGTTTGGAAGATTCAGAACACTCAGGTGAGTCTTCCAAAAATATTTAATGAAATTTGTTGAGAAGGTAAGCTGAGAGAGGAAAGATTGATTGTCCCTTGTCTTGGGGTTACTTAAGTCATATCCTCTCTTCAAAGCAAGAGAACCAGTACAACTCTCAGATAGAAATAAAAACTTCTTGAGGTAGACTACAGGGTGTCTAATTTTGAATGGGAAAAGAGAGACATATTTGATGAAGAGCAGTAGGATTTTCATATGAGAGAGACAGACAACAGGGATGTTGATATTGGTCCTTAAGTCCTCAGAACCACCAGAAAAGCGGGGCTCGTAAAAGGGGAAAAGATAAAAACAACAACAAAAAAGTGTCACCAGGACTGGGATTGTGGCTCAGTGGTAGAGCGCTTGCCTAGCATGTGTGAGGAGGCACTGGGTTCAATTTTCAGCACTGCATATAAATAAATAAAATAAAGTCCATTGACAACTAAAAAATATATATTTTTTAAAAAGTGTCACCATAGGATAGGAAGAGTGATTTTAATACCTGGCCAGTAACAATGCCTATTGAATAGCAAAGAAAACAGATGAGATGAGAAAAATAAGACTTGGGCTTTGTGCCCAGGAACGTAAGCCAACTAAGCCAATCAGTAGTCAGAGTTATATTACCTTAGGAAAATGAATCCAGGTTCTTTCAACGTTTCTGTTGATAGGCATCGTCTCCATACACATATTTCATCATTTCCATGTTGAATCTTCTTTGCAAACTTTCACTCCCAACGACTGTGCTAAGACTATAGAGGCTGGTCCAAACCTAGACCTAGACAAGAGCGACTAGGGAGGCCCTTGGTGAGCAGGATGTCCATCTCAGGTGTATGCTCAGAGAGCTGATAGAGCTAGGGCAGGTGGAAAGGTGAAGAGTCTTATCTGCTTGCATTGCCCTCTGCATCCCCTTGTTTTCTTGGAAGGATTCTGCAGCTTTCAGGATCCACTCAAGTGTTTTCTATTACTTCCTCTCTCTGAACTCCACTGGAGGAAAGCTCTGTTTTCATAGCATCTTGTGCATGGTACTAATTGTGCATCTGCTGTATCATTTTGTAATGATTTGCTTGTCCACTTTTCTTACTGGACCATCAACTCCATGATGGTATAGACAATGTTTTTTCATTTTTGTACCTCCAGCCCTAACACAGTATCTAGAACTAAGCTGTTTAATATGGTAGCCACTAGCTATGTGTGGCTACTGAGCACTTGCAATGTGACTTCCTTGAATTGAAATGTGTTGCAAGTGTAAAATACACATCCAATTTTGATGACCTAGTATGAATAATGTAAAATACTTCAAAATTCTTATAATGGCTACCATTAAAATGATAATATTTTGGATGTGTAAAGTTGAATAAAAATTATTAATAAGCCATACAAAAAGTACTGGGGACGTAGCTCTGTGGTAAAGTGTCTCTGGGTTCAATCCCCAGTACTTCCTCCAAAAAATATTAATTGAATGTGTTTCTTTGTGTTTTTTTACATGACTACTAAAAAAGTTTCAAATTATATATGTGGATCCTGCTATATTTTTATTGAGCAGCACAAATGTAGAATATAGAAGCTTGTTTGAGTTAGGGTCTTAGTGGGAAAAGATTTGGATTTGAGGTGAAATGAATAAAAGGACAATTTATAGAGAAGTGTGGGCAAGATTAAGGAAATACCAAAGGCTGCAGAGCTACGAAGAGCCTAGCAGAAGAGGGGAGCAGTTAACACAAGCCCATACGGAAGAGGAGGAAATGATGTTATTAGAGCTGGTAAGTGTAGCCAGGCGTGGTGGTGCACACCTGTAATCCCAGTGGCTCAGGAGGCTGAGACAGGGGCATAGCAAGTTCAAAGCCAGTCCCAGCAACTTAGTGGGACCCTGTCTCAAAATTTAAAAAAAAAAAAGGCTGAAGATCATGCTCAGTGGTTAAGTGCCCCTGTGTTCAATCCCTGGTACTAAATAATAAAAATAAAAAAATAAAATCGAGGTAATGAGTGTTTTTAGAGCTGGTAAGCACAGGAGGTACCTTAGAAGAGAATCACCCTGCAGGACACCCCCTGTCAAACCATGGAACAACCAAAGCAGGGAGAGGAACTGCCCTTGATCTGCCTTGTTCCCATTGGCTGTAGGGAACTGGAAGCTGGGATCCTGAATGATGCAGCCCTTAGCCCTTAGCCCAGGGCACTAAGTAGTACCAAAAAGAATAGAGAATAGAGCAGAGCAGGAACATAGGAGACAAAAAGTAAGGATCACAGGGCTCAAGACATTTGTTGAAAGAATGAATGAATGAATGAATGAACAAATGAAATGAGCCATTAGGGAGAGGATGGAAAATAGTGGTAAGTTCATTTTTTCTCACCTGGAATCTTTCTGCAATAGTGCTCTTTAACCTATTCTGAGACACATTACTTTAGGGCTTTCACAGACATTTCTTCCTGTGTTTTAAATATGTATATTTCTAACTATTTAAAACACTCTACTAAAACACAACATGCACACCCACATGTGTTATATATCAAAATGTTTAACACATGGAAACAAGTCACGCATCAACTTGTGCTGCCAGGTAAATTTGGCTTTGTGCAAGCCTAAAAATAAGAGTTCCTCCTGCTTCTTCTCATTTTTATTTGAACATCTCAAATGTGAAATGAATTAGGAAGGTTTAGGTCTGATTAATCTTTTAGAAAAATTCAGGTCTACAAGTGTCCACTTATATAAAATTGTATACCACCATAGCACACGTGCCAGCTCAATTAAATGCCAAGCAGGATTTAGGCATTAGTATTTGGCATGTGCTCGGGTCTCCTGTCTCATCAGGTTATGTTGGTTTTTATCATGTCTATGTAAATATGATACATTCATGTGAAAGAATTCTACAATTGCCAGTGTGGTTAGGAATTCAATTTGAAATGCACTTCTGGCCATTTGTATCTGCTGTTCCTTATGCTGTGAAGGTTTTTCCTTTGATTCCTGGCAAGGCTGGGATTAAGATCTTCCCCCTTTTAGCCCTTTCTCTTCCAGCTTTCAGCTCAAAGGTTTCCTCCTCAGCAAAGGTTCTCCTGACCCCCTAGTATCTTTTTTTTTTAATATATATTTTTTCAGTTGTAGATGGACACAATATCTTTATTTTATTTATTTATTTTTATGTGGTGCTGAGGATCGAACCCAGTGCCTCACGCATGCGACGCAAGCGCTCTACCGCTGAGCCACAATCCCAGCCCCACCTAATATCTTAATTAGCTTATCTCCCCATTCTCTTTCAGCCTTTTTTTATTGCCTTCATAGCATTGATCTGTAGTTTCTATGTTGATCTGTTGATCAAGTTGTAACTATTTTGCTTAGTTGTGTCTTCATTGGTTTTTGTCTTTTTCCAAAGCTAGAATTTAAATTTCATCAGTGTAGGAACTGGGTCCCTACTTGGCATAGGTGGGTGACTCTTGTAAGAGTTTTACCTGTATGAATTCATGTCCTCTCAATAGCCTCTGAGTCTCTCTGACTCCCCTTTGAGAGATGAGGACACTGAGAAGTTAAGAGACATGGTCAAGTTCACATAGCTTTTATAGGGGTGAGGCAGGATTCAAAACCAGGGATCAAGACCAAGCAGTTTTTGTTTGTTGTGTGTGTGTGTGTGTGTGTTTGTTTTTTCAGTGCTGGGAATTGAACCCAGGGCCTCATGTATGCCAGGTAGGCACTCTATCACTGAGTTACATCACCAGCCCTACAGCATTATACTAAAAACTTCAGACTCCAGGCCCCAAAGTACTAAAAATACTGGCTAACATTTATTAAAAGCTTCCCATAGTGCTGTTTTGTGTGAATTATTATTGTTCTTACAATAAATTTATGAAGTAAGTGCTAACGTGAGCCCCATTTTACAAGCAAGGAAATAGAGACTTAGAGAAATTAAGCACCTTTGAACCTAACCTCCTATCCAGGATGCTCTATCACCTGCCTGGAATCCTGCTTCTGCAGTGTGTCACACTTTTTCCATGTCTGAAACCATCCATAATTAGGAAGAATATGTACTTGCTGAGCCTATCTGTGCTCTCTGGGTGGAGAGCTGGAAAGCAGGCTGAGAGGAATGAGTTCATTCTGAGAAAAGGTCACCAGGAAATCTGTGCTTACTCTCCTCTCTGCCTTCCTGTCCTCTCCAATCAGCATTCATTTCAAGCCTCCCAAATTGAGGCATTTGAACATTATCTTTTCTCTACTGAAAATCTGAGAGACACAAATACTTGGAAGTTAAACAACATGCTCCTAACTAATCAATGAGCCAAAGAAAAAAAATTAAAAGAAGAATCAGAAAATACTTTGAGGCAAGTGAAAGTGATGAAGACACAATGTTCTAAAATCTATGGTATGTAGCTATGCATACGCACGCACACACACACACACACACACACGTCTACATACATAAGTGTATACTGTCCTGGTGCGGTGGCTCATATGTAAGTGTGTGTATACCTGTGTGTGAGTGTATGGGTGCCTATGTATAGAACTACATTTAACTTATTTCTATTCTTATTTCTCTTTCACTTGATTCACTTTTTAAAAAATATATTTAAACAACACTTACTGGAGGCTGACTCTGGGCTGGGCAGCCTGAGGTTTAGAGATATAAATGACCAGAAGATGCCCACAGGGGTTTAGCGAAGCAGATGGCACCCGCCAGGCCAGTTACAAGACCAGAAGAAGAATGTTATCCTCCTGGCCCATTCCTATCTAATTTTGTCTTTTACCTTACTCTCCACCAGCTTTCCTTTTCTCTAGAAGACTTACTTTTCTGAATATCTCATGTTTCTTTTTATTATTTATACAGGCAATTCTGGATGAGCTCTTCTGTGAATTTTGTACAATTAACCCTGACCACTGGAATCTGAAATTAATCCTCCTCACCAGCACCGTGCTCTGCAGATGATGAATGCTCAGGGAACAGGGATTAGCTGTAACATTAGCCTAAGGAAAGTTGGAGTAGGCCGTCATTAGCTCTTAACCACTGTATTCCCAGCTCTCCTCAAAATTTAGGATCTCTTCCCAAACCACATAGGAATGATTTTTTTTTCCTTCAGTTCTCTGCTCCACCTCCATTGGCACAAATACAAAAAGTACAAATAGATGTCTTCTGACTTCTTTCCCACTGTCCCCAGGATTGTGGAAGTTTGTTCTGATTTTTAAAATTTTTGAATCCAAATTTATATCCCCAATCTTAGCATAATGCCTGGCACATAATAATGATCCAAAAAATATATGTGAAAAAAATCAAAGTGAAAAGAGGGGGAAAGTCAGCAGATAATTTTTGCACAAATGTGGCAATTTCATCCATATATTGTATGGTCCTCAAAGATACAGGGAATTTGCAGTTCCACCAGCAATGAATGAGTGTGCCTTTTCCCCCACATCCTCACCAACACTTATTGTTGCTTGTATTCTTGGTAACTGCGATTCTGACTGGAGTGAGAGGAAATCTTAGAGTAGTTTTGATTTGCATTTCTTTAACTACTAGGGAAGTTGAACATTTTTTCATATATTTGTTGGTTGATCAGTTGTATATTTTCTTCTGAGAAGTTTCTGTTCAGTTCCTTAGCCCATTGACTGATTGGATTATTTATTTTCTTGGTGTTAAGTTTTTTGAGTTCTTTATATATCCTGGAAATTAGTACTGTATCTGATATACATATAGTAAAGATGTTCTCTCCCTGGGGAGGGAGGGAAAGGGTGGAAGTATGGGGGCAGGAAAGATGGTGGAATGAGATGAACATCATTACCTTAGGTTCATGTATGACTGTACATATGGTGCAACTGTACATCGTGTACACAATATGAAAAAGCCAATTATGTACAATGAATCGAAATGTATTCTGCTGTCATGTATAACTAACTAGAACAAATAAATTTTTTTTAAAAAATACAGGGAATTGTCCTGATATGGTGGCTCATGCTTGGAGTTCTAGTGGCGCAGGAGGCTGAGGCAGGAGAACCACAAGTTCAAAGCCAGCCTCAGCAATTTAGTGAGGCCCTAAGCAACTTAGTGAGATCTTAATTTTTAAAAATGAAAAGGGCTGAGGATGTAACTCAGTGGTAAACATCTCTGGGTTCAATCTTCAGTACCTCCCCTGACCAAAAAAAGAAAGAATACAGGGAACTGCTAGACACAGTGACCCAGGACTATAATCCCAGCTGCCCAGGAGACTGAGAGGATTGTAAGTTGAGGCCAGCCTTGGCAATTTAGCAAGATCCTGACTAAAAATTATAAATAAAGACGACTGGAGATGTAGGTTGGTGGTAAAGTGCCCCTGGGCTCAACCCCAGTATTGAGGAAAAAAAAAATACAGGGACTCATCATTTTTGTTCTTCTTGGTATCAATACCTACTACAGAACAAAATCAATATTTTTTTCCTGTATTGGGGGTTGAATCTTGGGACTCCCACATGCTAGGCAAGTTCTTTACAACTGAGCTACATCCATAGCCCTTTTTAAATTCTATTTTGAGACAAGATTTCTCTATGTTGCCCAGGCCGGTCTTGAACTTGCAATCCTCCTTCCTTAGCCTCCCAAGTAGCAAAATCTTAAACTATATTTGTTAAATACAGCATGAATAAATACTAGAAACTTAGTAAATCTCTGTGGTTGCTATTAATGAGGATTTACATCAATAATGTTATCTTAAATATTTTCTGGAACAAGATATTAATAACTTAGGTAAATATACTATTAAAATGACTAGAAGAGCTGGGCACCATGGCACACACCTTTAATCCCAGCACTTTGGGAGGCTGAGGCAGGAGGATCATGAGTTCAAAGCCAGCCTCAGCAAAAGTGAGGTGCTAAGCAACTCAGTAAGACCCTGTCTCTAAATAAAATACAAAATAGGGCTGGGGATGTGGCTCAGTGGTCGAGTGCCCCTGAGTTCGATCCCTGGCACCAAAAAAAGTAAGTAAGTAAGTCCTGGAGAAGAAGAAACTACATTAGTGGAACTCATGCCCAGGTAACTCATTTCTTAAAATGGGTGTGCCTTCCTGGTTTTTTCCCCCTGGAAAGGAACTGGAGCTGAACTTTGGAGATGGCTTTGCACACAGAATGGTAGTACAAGAGTGTGAACATGTGGTTGTGGGATTTTCATTAATGTAGCCATTTCCTTCCAAATGCTTGAAAAATACTTTTCTTTTATAATTCCATTCTATTGCCAATGTCTCTGTGCTTTCTTCTCATTTCACATTTAAATTCTATAAACCATCCAGTTAATGTGGACATGCATAATAAGTAGACCCAGATCTGATTCTAAATGGAAGCCAGAGTCAGTGTCCAGACACTGAGAACGCATAATTATCCCAAGAGTAGAGTTGTTTTCTGGAAGGGGTTTTTATCAGTGTTTGTGGAGCCCCAGATATATGTTTCAGCATTAGACAAAGAAAAAGATTTATGAAACACATTTCACCTTTTTACTGGGGTGGGGGAGGTATCTTCTCTTTTGCAAAAAGACTTAGTATGTGAGTACATCCCAACCTTGAAGAGAAAGTAAGAAACTTATATCAGAAATCTATGCATGCTAAAATAATATTCACTCAAAATAGGAAATGATTGATTATTTCCATATGTTCTTATCCAATTTAAATTAATTTTGCAGGAGTCCTTAACCATCTCTGCAAAATTTGCTGGGTTTTCTCCTAATGCTGGCTTTGGCACACCTGCAGCCAGTGCATGTCTTTATGGTTAATCTGTACAAACCAAAATTAATTTCAGTGAGAAAGCTAAATGGTTCTCAAGAGTGCTCACTCATATGTCTGGTTAGCATTCACCAGGGACAGTAAACACAGCCTGACAAGGGTGATAGAAATGTTTCGAGGGATGTCTTCCAAGTTCTCTCACTATCTTTTTTTTTTTAATTTGCAGGTGCAAAAATTCCATTTGTAATTCTTTAATTCCAAGGGCAATGGGTGTCTTGGGGTCTCAGAATTCAGGACAAGGGGCCAGCTGGGAGGTGATATTCTGCTTGCAAATCATGGCAGGTGCAGAAGGAAGGCAAGTGGTTAAAAGTTTGGCCCACTCTCCTTTTCTCTTTTTGTACTTCCTTTTCCTCTTCTAGACAAGTGTACAGTTACATGAGCTGAATTAGTTATCTCGCATAGCTGTGCTGTTGTACATCCAGGAAAAGGACTTGATTACTCAACCCATGTTTCCAGGAGCCTTATTTGGGTTCTTTTGTGCAGCAGAAGAAAAAGTGCTGAGTGCACCCTCTATTTGTTTTGCGATTTGCCTGCTGGGCACATTACTTGCTATCATTCTGCTTTCAAAAGATGGTCTTTCCACTGAGGTTGGAGAATATCTATCTATATTTAGAAAACAATACAAGATGTATAAGATGGAAACATTAGACAAAAGCAAAAGTGCATTGAGGAGAAGAAAGAAGGGCAAGCAATGATCACAGATTCCTGTTAATGACAGGAGTCGTCCCTGGCATCCAAGCTTGATTTCTTCCTTACCTTGCCAAATGTTCCACTGTGAAATGTGGAGTTATTAAGTGTGGAAATGAGGAGAGTCACAATAGCCAAGGAAAACATGGCTCTAGTACTCTGTGATGTCCTTGGAGTGAGTTCTGCCAGGGCACACACCAGACACAGTGTGAGAATTCAGGAAGAGACAGACAGATGTGTCAGCCAAAAACAGCATATCTGTGTGGCTACCATGGCCACGTGTAATCTCCTTTGTTGGGGCTTTGTCAGCACATGAGTTACCGATGAGGTCAATGACTTCTTTCCTGACCAGGAGCGGTTTGTTTGGCTTTTCTATGAGCTATTTCTGGAAGTTTAGGATTGGGGATTCCTGGGCAGATTTAACTAGCACAGGCTCTCAGATTTTGATGTTTTGTAAAGATTAGCAGGCAAAATACTCAGAGATTTTTTTTTTAAATGGAAAAAGAAATCAGAAGAATAGAGAGTTGGAATCAAAGAATAGTGTTGAAAAGGTCTAGGACCTTGGCCCGTGTAGCTATAAATACTTTATTTTCCATTATTTCAGGTAGTAGATCTGTTTGGCTATCTGTGGGCTTGGGATATGTTTGGTCATTTTTACAGTCTCTTTAATTCTGTGTGAAATATCATAAACTTATTTGTATACAAATAAGTTTATATTTTAAATATTTATATTTAATAAATAAAGTTTATATTTAATAAATATATATTTGTATAGGAATATACCTACTTACTTATAGTATACCTGGAATAGGACATACCCAGTTGGATACTTAACAGATATATGAGTTGCCATTGATGCTAACTTATATTAACAGGATATACAGAGTCCTTCTCTTGTATATTAACAATAAAATGCAAAAAGAGGAAGAAACAAGTTGATTTGGCACAAAATATGTAAGATGTCTATATACTTCAGATGTTTACTTGAACATAAATCTCTTCCTTAAAAGTTCATTTCCCATGACCTGTTCCACTGATCTGGAAGTAGCTCCCATCAGGTTGCAGTTGCTTAGTTAGACTTCACCTCAAGACTAGCCAGATTTCAGTATTGGAGTCTAGTATTGGAGGGGGAAAGTGACCCTGAATTTTCTACCCTTCCACTGGGGGCCATAACTTTCCTTTAGCATCAAGTTGACTGCCCTTGGTTCCCAGGTGGGAAGTCTTGGATGTAACTCTTTCTTAACTGTTTATCTCCAGTCTCCTGGTTTTCCTTGGGAAAGGAAACCGGCCACAGCTTGTCAGAATAATACTAGATACCCAGAACATGGAGTTCTAGTCTTGGCCCAGCCCCTCTCTTAGCTGTGGACAAATTAATTTTATTTCTCTGGGCCTCCATTCCTCATGGAAGTAATGAAGGATACTACTTTCTCTGAACTTCAAAAGACCATTTTACAGAATAGCAGGTGACATCATGGGAAGAGCAAAGGCTTTGGAGTGAGCCAGTTCTGGTTCATTTTTCAACAAATATTTATTTATTGTCGGCTATATGCCAGGTTCTGTTTTTCTGCCTGAGATGCTCTCCTTGAGAAGTTTACACGTCAGTGGGAATCCCATACCAGCTAGTCTGTAGCCTTGAGCAAGTCATTTAACCCCTCTTGTTTTTTTCCATCTATAAAATGAGCATTATAATAATATTTTAAGATTTGTTGTCAAGATTGGCATTTAAACAACAGTGGCATTTAAAACACCTACTATACAGCAGGGGCTCAATTAATCCTGTGTAAGTAATATATAACTTGTGATTAAAGCTTTTTCAATTGTGTGATTCTATCCAGATATGTGATTTTTAAAAAATCTTTCCTCTGTATTTTGTGGCTTTGAAGCCACAGACATTACAAAATTATACAGTGAAATTCACAAATTTCTTTCCTTTATTTCCTTAAAAGCAACTTCATTTATCAAAGAAATCCTTTAATCTACTATGTATTAGCTAGTAGGTTGGCTATGGAAATAAAAGAGACTTTCTGGGCTTTACGTAGGATCGTAACAATAAAACTTGGATTTCACCAGAGTTTTAGAGGGCTCTTCTAGAGTTAATGCTGGCTATTGATTGTTTAGAAAGAAAGAAAGCAAAAAAGGAAAATAACCTTCTACTTGGCAAGTAAGTCAAGCTAAAGTTTTACCAAAAACCTATACCTGTGTCTATAAGACACCTGGCAACCTCACTCAAGACCAAATAGATGGTAGGACATGTGTTTCCTAAAGCTGCCCCAGAGGTAAAATGTCAATCTATCAATCTCATTTGCAACTAAATAAAAGTCAGTCAGGTTATTTACCCAGTCATGTAACCAGACTTGTTATAGATATTTCAGAGGATAAAACTAAAAATAAGATGGTATTTCAGGGAATATAGGTCAATATATAAGATACAATGCCTACCCTTAAGGCAGGGGGTGGGATGTGTTTATTTATTTATTCAAGAAAATTCTGTTAAGTAACCATGGACTCTGAAGGATACTGAGTACTGGGTCTACTGAGAGACAAAAAAGTGGAAAAATATTTATTGAGTACCTATTATATACCAGGTACCAGGCACTATTTATCACTTTGTTTTTATTATCTCAATTTATTTTTTCATTAACTTTAAAAAGTTGCAGTCTTTAACCTCAAGAAGCTTACTGGGGTGTGACAGAACAGAGAACAACAATAGTCATTGTGAGAAGTGATGTCACCTGCTGAGCCTTGTAGAGGAGATAATGGCCAGCTGTAACCCAGAGGATAAGGGCAGGCTCCATAGAGTAATGGCATCCTACTCTTTTAAACAGGAGCAACACCTATGAAAGAGGTCATTACCAAGCAGGCAGGATGCAAATGGCAGAGAGACAGACAAGCAGGAATTGGTGGCACAGACTGTAAGTGCTGCAGGAGCTAGTAAAACCCAAGGGCTCTCAGCACTCCAGATTACCTGTCCCTTCCTAAGTATCAACGCAGAGCAGTGGCCTTGACTGAGAAGCTTGATTTCTCTAAGGTAAGGACACTCAGATTTCTAGCCCAATTCATGATGTACATGGGGTCTCATTTATAACTCGCTCCTCATTTTATAAAGAAAGTATTTCCCTCCTGCTCTATGCTCTGTTTGGGTCAGCAGCTGGTCTTTGCACTGATGCCATGTTGGATCTTGGCTTTTTTTTGGCAGGGGAGTGGGGTAACCAGGGATTGAACTTAGGGGCACTCAACCACTGAACCACATCCTCAGTTCCATTTTGTATTTTATTTAGAGACAGGGTTTCACTGAATTGCTTAGCACTTCGCTTTTGCTGAGGCTGACTTTGCACTTGTGATCCCCCTGCCTCAGCCTCCTGAGCTGCTAGGATTATAGGCATGTGCCACCACACCTGGCTGGATCTTGTCTTTTGTTACACTGATGAGATTTAGGGGTGAGAAGTGAGAAACAAATGGGTTCTGTATGTTGCACTTTTGTCATTTTTCCCCCCTTGAGACAAGATCTTGCAAAGTTCCCGAGACTGGCCTTGAACATGCTAACTTCCTGCCTCAGCCTCCTGACTACCTAGGATTAGAGGTGTATGACATTGCGCCTGGCCTATTACTGAGATTTTGATAAAATGGACTTCTTGAAGCTTTCTTTGTTCATTTGGAAGAAGTTAGAAGGTGTAGGTTAAATGCTAAAGTGTGGAGAGAGAAACATTATTCAAATATCAGATCTGCCCCTTACTAGCCAGGTGATCTTGGGCAATGAATCTCTTCACACAAATTTGGATCCTAAAATTGAACCCAGCCCTGAGAGTTGAGATGCAACTCTAAATTTGGAGTCCACTAAGGACAAATTCAGAAAGGATATCTTTACCCCTCTGTTCTGGGGTTAAGGAATCAACAGGTATAGTTCAGTAATCACTCCCGCAGCACTGAGGCCACAGTGAAAGGTAAGAGCAGTCTCAGGCTGACTCTCTGACTCGTTTGCTCTCCATTGCCCAGTTCAGCAAGAAAACCATGGGATCCTTGGGGAAATTGTTAGGGATTTTTGCAATAAATACTGACTTCTGGCTCCTCTTCATCTTGAAGATCTGTGATTATATTCAGAAAACATCCATGATTGAAATAATTGAACTTGTAAATAGGCTAGAGTGTTCAACCTACAATAGTCATTATTATTATTGATTTTGGAAGTATTTATGCCAGGCACTATTTCAAGTATTTACTATGAATTAATTCATTTAATCTTATAGTCAGGTATTATCATTATTTTATTTTATTATTTAAAAAAATTTGTTTAGTTGTTAATGCATATTTATTTATTTATTCATATGTGGTGCTGACAATCAAACCCATTTCCTCACATAGGCTAGGCAAGCGCTCTATCACTGAGCCACAACCCCAGCCCTCACTATTTTAATTTTAAGAAAACTGAGGCACAGAGCAGGCCCATGGCTTGCTGGCCTGTCAGAGCCAGAGTTTCTACCCAAGCTGTCTGCTCAGAGCCTGTGCTGTGAACTAGACTTTAGTTCCATAAGCCAACTTCTTTTAGAATAATTATAATAATAACATTTTGTGTTCTAATTATAAAACTAAGTCATAGTAGGAATTTTTTAAATAGAGGAAGGAGTAAAAAATTCAAAATTATTTGTATTTTTATCACCCAGTGATAATGTTTATTAATATTTGGGTCTTTTTCCTTCTGGAAATTAAATTGCATATATAATTCTCTTTTCAAGGAGAATAGCACTGCATATGACTTTTAAAATTTAATGTTACAATTTGAGTATTTTCCTATGTTATTAAATATTTTTATAAACCATAAATTTTAATGACTGCAAATATTCCAATTATCTGAAGGTACCATAATTTACTTTAAAAATCCCATAATGTTGGTCCGTTAGGTTGTTTCCAACGTTCCTGAAACTTTTGTGTTGGTTTCCTGAGGATTTCTTAGGTCCTGCCTTTCAAGAAGGCTGTTGAAGAGCAGCTCATCTTCCAAAGAGACTGTTCCCATGGTCTTCTCTCCCCCAGGTACCCCTAGGCCATGGAAGACAGGTGAGAGTTTTGAAAAGTCTCCTGAGCATCCAAATTCTCAATGAAGGTTCAGAATTTAAAAAGAAAATGCGTAATTTTTCCTAGTTTTATAAAGAAAACAAGGATCTTATAAAGATGGTACAATGTAAAACTGGGCAAACAAGAAAAATAAATTCAGTTAATCAAAAATATCACACCATTTAGTTTGGCAAGTGTTTATTTTCCCATTGGGCATTATCCTATTACCTGTTATTTTACTCAACAACATATTATTGCACATTTTCCTGTTAATAAATTTAGGTCAGCATTCCAAAAGGTAGCTAACCTCTGCCCAATCCCTCTTCAGTCCTCAGGCCTGATCCTTCCAGACAACCCCTCACATTTAACACATTTATATTTGCATGAATAAAAAACACTTTTCCTTCTCATTCGTTTTGTCACACCTACCACAGACTAGTTGCTGTACTTTCAGAGAGGCAGAAGTAGGCTCCCCAGCACAAAGGAGTCTCCTTCTACTTGGGGAAGCAAGGCCCATATTCTTGGGGAAAATACCAATATGTCTATTAAAAAGTAAACCAAAGTGGTACCGCCAATGTATGGTAATAAAGAAATATCGAGACTATTTTACAAACCAAAACCCTATATCTTCTCTTTAACACAATCATTAGATCCAGTTTTCTCTTGTGTCCCTCTACCTTGGGTTGGTAGAGAAAAGGCCAATTGAGTTAGCCATGCCTATGTTTGATGTCCCTAATTAAGTCTGCCTCTGCCCAGTGCAGTGGTGCAGGCTTTCAATCTCAGTGACTCAGGAGGCTGAGGCAGGAGGTTAGCAAGTTCAAGGTCAGACTCAGCAATCTAGCAAGACCCTGTTTCAAAATAAAAATATAAAAACAGATGGGAGTGTAGGTCAGTGGTAGAGTGTCACTGGATTCAATCTCCAGAACTGCAGGGGGGGAAAAGGAGAGGGTGGAGGAGAGGGGGTCTCATACCCAGAGGAATTATGAGCCTAGATATCACTAACCTAAAATTCCAAGTAGTAAAAAGATCAGATGAAGCAGTAATCATCTGGCTTTGTAATCAAACTACTGAAGAAGTAGTAAAACATGGTTTATTTTATAATTTTTCTGAAAGAATAAGTAGCCTTAATTAAAATTTATGCATCTTTTCCTATTTAAAAGCTTCAAGTTAATCATAGCATCACTCTAAACTTTTTTTTGGAATAATTACTCATAATAGCCTCATATTATTGTATTATTTTTGTTTTAATAGTCAATTTCATTTTAAAGACATTTTAAAAAATAACAGAAAAGAGTTTTTTATTTCTACCACTTCTGGTGCTCTTTTTTTCCTTTGTTGTAATTCCAGCTTTTCATCTGATATTATTTAATTTCTTCCCAATGCCTTCCTTGAACACATCAGATTTACTTATAAACATTTTAGCTTTTGTAGTTTGCAGAAGTCTTTGGCCTTTTGTTTTGAAAGATATTTTTGCTGGGTATGAAATTCCAGGTTGGTAGTTTATTCTGCCAGAACTTTTTAGATGTTGCTTTACTGTAGTTCTGGTCTACATTGTTTCTTTTTTGGGGTGTACCAGGGATTGAACTCAGAGGCACTCAACCACCGAGCCACATCCCCAGCCCTATTTTGTGTTTTATGTGGAGACAGGGTCTCACTGAGTTGCTTAGCACCTCACTGTTGCTGAGGCTGGCTTTGAACTCACAATCCTCCTGTCTTAGCCTAGGGAGCTGATGGGATTATAGGCGTGCACCTCCATACCCAGCCCTGCATTGTTTCTGACCAGAATCAACTGATCTACCTCATTCTCTTATTTGTAATCTTTATTCACTGCCTATATAATACACCTTTTTCCTCAGCTGCTTTTAAGATTTTTCTCTATCACTGGTTTTGAACAGTTTATGATGTGCCATGATGTAATTTCTTGTTTCTTGTGCTTGAGTTTGCACAGCTTCTTGGATCTGTGGTTTAGAAATTTCATCAAATTTGGAAATTTTTCAGCATTATTTCTTCAAAGATTTTGTTCTTCTTTCTCTTTCCTTATTGTTATAAACTGAATTATGTCTCCCCCAAATTTACATATTTAAGCTAACTTCCCAGCATGACTATTTGAAGATTGGGCCTATAAAGAGGCTAAATGAAGTTACAAGCATGAGGTCTAATCCAGTATGACTGGTGTCTATATAAGAAGAGGAAAATACATCAAGGATGCACACAGAGAACAGGCCATGAGAGAGCCCAGCAAGAAGGTGACTAAGGGGACATGGGGGCAGGAAAGATGGTGGAATGAGATAGACATCAATGCCCTAGGTACATGTATGATTGCACATATGGTGTGACTATTTTGTGTATAACCAGAGAAATGAAAAGTTGTGCTCTATTTGTGTACAATGAATCAAAATGCATTCTGCTGTCATGTATACCTAATTAGAATAAATAGATTTTTTTAAAAAGAAGGTGACTATCTGCAAGCAAAGAAGAGAGTCCTTAGGAGACACAAAACCTGCCAACACCTGACCTAGGTTCTAACTTCCAGAACTGTGAGAAAATAATTTCTGTGTAAACAACTGAATCTTTAGTATTTTGTTATGGCAGTCCTAGAAAATTAAAATATGCTTTTGGGACTCCAATTATACATATATTAAGTTGTTTGAAGTTATTCTATTGCTTATTGAAGCTCCATTAATTTTTTCAGCCTTTTATTTCCCTCAGCTTGGGTATTTTCTATTGCTATGTCTTTAAAATCACTAATCTTCCTTTCTGCGTTATTCAATCTATCATTATTCCTATACCATGCATTTTTTTTCTTTTCTTTTCTTTTTTATGGTATCAGGGATTGAACACAGCAGTGCTTAACCACTGAGCCACATTCCTAGCCCTTTTTTATATTTTATTTGAAGACAGCGTCTTGTTGAGTTGCTTAGGGCCTTGCTAAGTTTCTGAGGCTGGCTTTTAACTCAGGATCCTTAGTGAGACCCTATCACTAAATGAAAAATAGAAAAAGAGGGGTGGGTTGGAGATGTAAACAAAAGTATGAACTTTTATATCTGAGAATTAATAGTAATGGAAACTTGAGACTTTATGTTGTAAAAGAAAAAAAGCATAAAACTAGAATTTTTGTCATAACTTTGCTATCAACTTGTATGACTTCGACAAAATATTAAGTCTCTGGGAACTCAAATGTCCTCATCTGAATAATAAAGAATTGTACTGAATTATCTCATGATTATTTCAGGACTAATATGTCTTCTTTCTATGAGTTTAGGTGCTGATTCTAGGATACCTGATGTCACTAGTTTTGAATATTTGAAAATTCGGCAGTTTTTGAAGTTGCCTGCTATCAGGGCTGAGACAGAACAGAACTCAGAACAAGGTCCCCAGTGGACTGAACTGGGTGTGGAAATAGTCAAAGGCAGAAGGATATCAACAATGAACACAATAAGAATATCAGCCATCAAGGTGGGTGCGGTGGCGCACACCTGTAATCCCTGCACTTTGGGAGGCTGAGACAGGAGAATTGTGAGTTCAAAGCCAGCCTCAGCAACAGTGAGGTGCTAAGCAACTCAGTGATACCCTGTGTCTAGATAAAACACAAAACAGGGCTGGGGATGTGGCTCAGTGGTCTAGTACCCCTGAGTTCAATCCCCAGTACCAAAAAAAAAAATATCAGCCATCAAAACTAAGGGTTCAGTGCCAGGTGCTGTGGTGCACACTTGTAATCTCAGTGTTTCGGGAGGCTGCAGCAGAAGAATCACAAGTTCAAAGCCAGCCTCAGCAACTTAGTGAGGCCCTACGCAACTTAGTGAGACCCTATGCAACTTAGTGAGACCCTGTCACTAAATGAAAAATAGGAAAAGGGGGGTAGGCTGGAGATGTGGTTCAGTGGTTACACACTCCTGAGTTCAATGCCTGGTACAAAAAAAAAAAAAAAAAAAAGCTGAATAGTGATTTGCTTCATTGTGTTGATCATAGGGAGTGCTAGGCCCAGAGTTCTGTCCCCACTTCTCTATCTCAGGCTCCCTGACTATAAAAAGGTGGGGTTAATTGTTAATTTTCTACCAACTGAGCTAGAGATAAATGGAAATTAAAATTTCAGAAAGGGGCTGAGAATATAGCTCAGTAGAAGAGTGCATGCTTAGCATGTATGAGATCCTGGATTTAATTCCCAGCAGGAAAAAAAAAAAGTTGCAAAGAAACAGAACTTAGTTGTTGGGTATTTATTTATTTATTTACTTATTTAAAATCTAAATGTGAAATTTATTTAGATTGGAGAAAAATATAAAAACTGAATTTTAGCAGAGTATATGGAGTTTCTTTTATTCTTGAAGTTTGAAATTTATCAAAATTAAAAGTTTCAAAGAAAAAGAGAGAAAAAAAAAACTATGTAAGCAGGAGAGTGAGACAGAAACCAGAAGAGTACAGGCAAGCTTGCCCACCTGGGCCTTCATCAACCCCTCTTCCTAGATTACACCCTACTTCTCCTTAAGCATTAGGTTTACTGTCGGCTGAAGTCATACCTGTCACCAGGGAAGGAGGTATTTACTTCACTCTGGAAATAGTTGATATGGGAATTTTACCCTCTGCTTCTTTAGAATCCATTTTGTATGCATAGATGACCTGCTTCTAATACATATCATTCAAATCGTCTTGTTATAGAGGTCTTTTGTCCTTGACCCTGAAGGTCCATCAAAATAACTATGTACAAATATGAACATCTCTAATTTGCAATTAGAAATTTAAGCAGCCACACATTGGCTTTATCAGCTCATCAGAAATGCTGATTGTACACTTATATTTTATGAAATTTATTGTATGTTATTATATCTCAATAATCTTGATTTTTAAAAAAACGTTAAAACAAGTTGTTCTTTTTACAATTACATAGATTTCATATGGGACACTGGGAATGACCTAAATTGTCACCTTCCCTTTTGTCAGGACAAATTAAAAATAAGAATGTGTGTTCCATATAATGGAATTTTCTTTACCAGAAGCCTCCTAAGTTAAATTATTTGATCTGAACGTAAAGGTGATAACTATGGGGGTCATTTTAGTTCAGATGTATCAACTCTCCTTTTTATTCTACAGCAAATATTAGAAGGTTGAATGAATCTCAAGCTGTAGATATTTCTCAGGTCTATTTTTAAACTCACACTGGCTCTTTCCCAGAAAGAAGAGAAATAAAAATCTACTGGCAGTAAAGCCTTTACCTTTTTCCATTGAATTTTTTGAGATTTAAAAAAAAAAACTTCTGAAAGCTCAGAACAGATGGAGCATTATGAAGAACATTGCAAAACAGAATACTTTTCAAAGTAGTTAGGAGAAAATAAAGTGCTCAAAAAGACCTTGTCTTTAAAAAACTCAGTTGACTAGAGACAAAGTATCAGATGTAGTAAATATTTGCCTTCCTTTGAAGGAACTAAAAACAATAAAAGCTCAGTCACATTAAATTGTTCTCAAGGTTGGTTTGTAAAGCCCCAATCTAAAGGATTTCTGCTGAAAAAGAATTTGTAGAATTCTTCCTAGTAGTGAGATAGTTGAGCGATTTGGGTAATGCTCAAGAGAATTGATAAAAATGTTGTCCATTAACATTCACCATAAAACTATACTTTGGGGGCTGGGATTGTAGCTCAGTGGTAGAGCGCTTGCCTCACATGCGTGAGGCACTGGGTTCGATCCTCAGCACCACATAAAAATAAATAAATAAAGATATTGTGTCCATCTACAACTACAAAATTATATATATTAAAAAAACAAAACTATACTTCGGATATCAGAAAAGTTCAATTTAAAACAGAATAAACTCTCCAAGGAGACAGGGGCAGTGAAGAAAATTCCAGATATAGCAGCCATGTTTTATGTTCACAAAGATTTTGCAAACTCTACTGGTAGACAATGAATAGCAATTAGAATCAGTTACTGGGCTCCTTTGTAATAGGTAAAGGTTGCAAGGGGGCCTACACAAGGGTGGAGAGCTCCAAGTGTTAACTCCTCCACCTCCCAGTTCACCATGACTCATTCATTGTGACTTGCTACCAAACCATTGGGAATGAGCCTGCAGAAGGGAGCATGTTACAGCAGCCAGCGAAATAGACCAAAAAACTGTCAGTTCCAGGAAAAGTACTGAAGAGGAGAATCACAAATGCGGCAGTGAATCTTTGCCAAACAGATACAGTTGGTTGTATTTTTTTTCAAACGTCACACTTGACAAATCTTTCCTGTTTCAAAAGAAAGAGACAAATAAGCTTCCATTTTGTTATCAATAAAGGTAGTAGGTTATAAAGGGCTTAAATGCCTTCCTAAGACTAAACTTTAGAGGGAACATGGCAAGCTATTGTAAGACAAGAAAGACCAAAAAGAAGTCCAGTGAAAACCAATGAAAGCTAGATCTTCCTTGAAGGTGAGAGGACAAGACCGACGCCATTTTGTGACTCTGAGCCTTTATCCTCAACCCAGCAGTCCCTGCCCAGATCTTGAAAAATTGCGACACACTTAACGGCACACTGCTCTGGCGCCAGTGAGTCGTTTCCCAGTCTGGGCCAACCAATCAGGAAATTAAGCGTTGGGCCCACCATAGCCAAACCTATCAGCCTAAAGGCCAACTGACTTCATACTGACCACACTCACCCTTACCCAATCCTGTAGCGACAAGACCACTGTCCCCCTGCGCGCGCTTTCCCTTACCCAATCCTGTAGCTGTCCCTCTGCGTGCGCTTTCCCTTACCCAATCATGTAACACCAAGGCATGTACTCCCCTGCTTGCGACTGTAATCCATAAAAACCGCTGCTCCCCTAGACTTGGGGTCGCACCTCCCTACCCGCTGCGTTGGCGAAGGTATGCGGACCCTGCTCAAGCTTGAATTAAAGACCCTTTTGTGATTACATCGGAATCGGATTCCTGGTGGTCTCTGGTGGTCTCATGAGTCTGGGCATTACAAAGGGAAGCTGGGAGCACATTTCCTTGGCTAAAGATCTGATGTGAGGGTTGGGGTTGTGGCTCAGTGGTGGAGCACTTGCCTAGCATGTCTGAGGCACTGGGTTCAATCCTGAGGACCACATAAAGAAGAAATAAATAAAATAAAGGTATTGTGTCCATCTACAACTAAAAATATTTTTAAAAAAAGATCTGATATGAGTGAAAAGGAGGAAAAATAACACCTGATTAGGCCACATGAAACGGTAAACCAACAATGAGATTGTTGACAGACCCTCAGATGGGTAATTGTGAGTGCTCATCTTTGGACACCTGAGGCTGTTTACCATGCTTTAAAAAAACTGGCAAAAGTCTCAAAATACTTTCAAAATCACTTCATTATGATTTCCTTTAGTTCAGGAAAATCAAATAGATACCTAAAGCTCTTAGATGATGGGGCAGGGGGACTCAAAAGCATAAATATGGTGTTGTAACAAATCCAAAGTGTTTAGAAACCATAATGTCTGTGACTTTGAATGTTTGGAATTGCAGCATGATTGCAGAGATTACAGTCTAATAGTGGATGGTCAGGCCTGGCTGCAAATGGCTGCCTGAAAGAAAATGAGGATCCAGGGAAACCTATCACAGACCCCTCTGAGTTTCAGAAACAAGCATGGTTTAATTATGTCACTTCCTCAAAGAGAGTACAGGTGATTTATTGTTTTGATCATTTGGTAAGCATGCCTTCTCCAGGAATGGGGTGTGATTCAAGATGCCAGGCCTGTTCCAAGACATAGTTCAGGTGTCCATCTCAAAAAATCTGGGAATGGACATGGGCTCTCATGGCAGAATTAGTTTTTATTCTTGGCTTAGGAGGCACTCAGGAGAAATGTCTCTTTTTTTGCTGCCACTGGGTGAATGGAACATCTGCCTAACTATCTATCGACTTATGTTTTGTTATATTCAACAAATACTTTTTCAGTAGCTCCTATGCACCAGGCACTACGGTGGGTGCTACGGAGAAAGCAGTGATGGAATTTACATTCTAATGAGAGAGTCCCAAATGAACAAGTCACAAATAAACAGATTATACAATGAACTCTGAAGGAAATAAACAGGGTGATGAAAGAGTAAATAAAAAGGTGACTAAAGCTAATAAAATCACCTTAGTGGGAATGATCAGGTCACACAAAGCCAAGTCTTGACCGGTGAGAAAGAATTAAGCTGGGAGAAGAAAACAGCAACAGAGAAGGAACGAGCACTTCAGGTGGAGGGAAGAGGCAGAGCAAAGACCATGGAGCAGAAAAGAAGGGGCATGCTCTCGTGTGTTTGGAATGAGTCCAGAGAAGAGTGATATTAGATGAGGTGTGAGGGATGAGAGATTAGGCTTTTATTCTGAGAGCCTTAGGAAATCATTGGGACTTTTAAGCAAAAGAATCAGGTTTGATATACTCTAATAGAGCCTTTGACTGTTTTATGAAAAATGTTGTGGAAGGGGACAAATGTGGGAACAATGAGAACAGTTAGATGATGCAAGATGATGGTGACTTGTATTAAGATCCCACTGAGGGCTGGGATTATGGTGCAGTGGTAGCGTGCTCGCCTAGCACGCATGGGGCACTGGGTTCGATCCTCAGCACCACATAAAAAAAATAAAATAAAATAAAGATATTCTGTCACCTACAACTAAAAAATAAACATTAAAAAAAAAAAAAGATCCCACTGAGATACGTTCCCTCCTCCTTCCCTCCCCCTGACTCTGGACCTGCTCTTGACTGCTTCCACCTATGGAGTAACAATGGAAATGACCCTGAGGCTTCCAAATTAAGACCCATAAGAGGCCATGCAATCCCTGCCT